>QFES01012610.1:0-31574 GCA_003316375.1 Tylopilus plumbeoviolaceoides | reverse complement strand
ATCCATCAAGTTGCAGAGATGCGGCATCTGTATCCATCTACCCATTGACTGAGCCAGATATCCTAGCTGGGTGGAGTGGAACGAACACGCCTGAACCTCCGGTGCGTCTGCATCCAAGGTGTGGTAAAGAGTTTCGTCGCCATCAGAACAAATAGTGGAAATACTGCCGGGTGTAGGGCTCGTCTGAGAATGCGACGAGACGTCTTGAAGGTGAGAGTATCCTTGATGGTGAGAAACGGGCAGCCCATTGTCGAAAGGCTCTGAAAGCGCGACAGTAAGGCCACGATCGCTGTCGACACACAGTTTGCATCATGCGCACCTTCCGCTTTTCGTTTGCCCTTGTCAAGCATGTCAAGAGTGTAATCGTCGCAATCATCACTGGAAACATTGGGAGGTCTGCAGAGAGGATTCCGAGGGGGTGGGGAGTGTCAAGGGGGTGGCCACGAGCTGTTATCGGGCGCAACGTGTGGCCTACAAAACAGGATGTGACTCAGAAGAAGAGACTTAACGAGTCGACGAAGGTCTTGTCTAGGCCGTCCCACGTGCAAGGAATATTACAACGAAGCGGTACGTATTTGATGGGGAGGGCTGGTTTACAGTGTAAATTAAACTACAGCCAATAAGGTGGGATACACCATCCGAGTGTGGTCCACACAAAGTCAGGAGTGTGCTGGGCAGTACTAGCTGAAAAATGTTACTCACATCGAGTCGTTGACCCCGGACCTGGTCCATAAAACCCCGCTGGATGCGTAAGAGGTGCATCAAGGCTAATATACCATGCTACAGGCCGTTTACGTTTAGCTAAATGCAGCAAACGAAGTCAAGGGAAATGAATGGCACATACTTAGGCCCGGGAATGGGGTCAAGCACCGATGCGAAATGGTTATAATGTTATACATGGCCGAGAGGTGGGTGTTGCACGGAGTCGCACGGTTTGCCCCTAGCTAACTTTGAGAGACCAAAGAGAACCATCCCCCGAAGCAGATTGGTCATGCCCCTGAGGGATCGAACATCGACACCTTGGCACCACGGTTAGAAATCCTCGACCACGTTAGTTGAAGAGCTACTGTTCAAGGTCTCTGAGATTACGAGCAAGCTTGAGACTGGGGCTGGAGGTGAAGAAGAGATGGTCGATGCTACTGTGGCCGAGTCATCTCGCCGGGCGTTGGCGGAGGTGCTGGGTTCTGAACGGCCGGGTCGCATTCTCTCGGCGCTGTACTTGGAGAGATAAGATGCCGTCAATGTCCTTCGCCAGTCGTCCATTCACATCTGGAAGGCGTTGGTACACAACACGCCTAGAACAGGCATGCCATTGGGAGCATGGGTCGCGTGTGTGCTCATTCTATTTGTTTTCCTTCCTAGTGCGCGAGATTTGGCCTGAGTTGGTTGGTTAACTCGTCAAGCTGTGTTCGAGCGATGAGTTTGAGCAGCAAGAGGTCAGCATCATGACCCGCCATCCATCATTCGATGAGTAGCATTCAGATCTGCTGGGATTATAGACCGCGACACGCACAACCGCCGAGTTGTGTCGCAAGTTTGGTGAAAAGATCCTGGGTGAGACCATTCCGGTTGTGTAATACAAAGCCAAATCCCCGGATGCACGCACGTGCCAAGGCGCATGTATCATGCTATCAATGTCACGTACATCTACCTCTCTTTTAGTGTTGTAATTCATCCGTATTGACTGGTTTGCAGGGAGAGTACGATGGGATGGATGCGCAACGCGAGGGCCATGAAACGGAGATTATCAACGTCGTCCGGACATCCCTCGTTGGTGACAATGCGACTGAAAGCATTTGACACGCTCCAGGAGTTTATCGAAGCCAAGGCCACAGGTCAGACGACGCCTACGTTACTTGAAGCCCTTCGTCAACCTGGCGAGGGCCCCGGGACGGCCCTTCAAGCTCTTCGGGAGGTCACGTCGGTGAGTGGTTGGGTTGCCGAAATAAGTGTTGAGAGGTCTCCGATGCATACATACGCTAGGTTCGTGCAGCGACGGTGTTCCCGGTGTTGATTCCTACGTTGATCGTCATACCTATGGTAACCTTCAATGCCCGAGCACTCGCATCGCTCGTAACTGTGGCTGGAAACGCGTTCAGAAAGCGTTTGACAGCCATCTTAAGTGCGCTTATCAAAGTGCTGGAGGAGGAAAGGACGAAGAGTTGATGACGTTGCTGCTTGGGTGGTACGTTTATTTGACCCCATTGTGTCTTGTGTTGTCTAACTTGGGTGTTCAGGACAAAGAGCGATGCACCGACGTGCCGAGCGAGCGCCTGCAATCTACTCACCGTATTTTCCGAGGAACCGATCCTTGATTCGCCCTTGTATCGTGTGGGTTGGGTTCGGCAACTCAACACGTTGTTCGACGACCCGGAAGTTGGCGTGCATACCCCAGCATGGAAAGCGTTCGACTCCTTCATCAAGTCTGTACCGAAGGACGAACTCGAACCACTGGACATCCCTCTTCGTCGGACTATCGAAGGGACCAGCGCCCCGGGACGGACTGTGCCTGGATTCAGTATACCCAAGGGTGTGGCGCCTGCAGTACCCATCGTTATCGCAGGTCTTACGAGAGGAAGCAATGAACAACGCGAAAACGCTGCCTAAGCCGTCGGAGACCTCGTCAAGCGCACCGAGGAGAGTACCGTCAAGCCATACGTCTTACCGTTTACCGGCCCGCTTATCCGCGTTGCAACGCAAGCGACGACCTACCCGCCTGGCGTCAAGGCCGCAATTTGTCTGCGCTCGCCGTGGTGTTGGAGCGAATACCGAGCCACGTGAAGCCGTTCTTCCCACAGTTGCAGCGGATGTTTATCAAATCTGTCAGCGATGCGTCGAGCATCGTCGTGCGCACGCGCGCCACAGGTGCGCTTGGTATTCCCATGCGCAGTCAGCCGTGTGTAGACCCCACGGTGACGGAACTCGTTGGGGGTGCACGCAGAGGCGAAGAGGAGATTGCAGCGAACTTTGCGTTGGCGTTGTCGCACGTCGTCCAAGCTCGGTGGTGCACGGTGGGGTAGGTGACAAAGTCAGGGAGACCTGCATTGAATTGGTGCACGAAGCGTTCCGCGGGACGCATGAAGGTGAGAGAAACGTTCCTGTTGTTGGTTGATGCCCAACTCACGTGCTTTACATGCCTAGATCACTACATACAAGCGATGGTGAGTCTCATTGGGTCCTTTTCGTTGGCAAATCCACGGTCGCTCAAGTCGGTCGTCAAGTAAGCGTCTTATGTTCATGTATCCGGACTGCCGACCGCGGTCAGTTGTATCGTTTTGAGGAGGATTGGACGATACTATGCCAGCTAACGTTACCTGGGCAGTTTTAGCAAGTAGAGACCGTAGATATCGCAGATAGAAACAACCCGCGATGTTTAACATGGGGTGGACGTTGCATGGCTCCCAAACGACACACTCGACACTACGCAATACACTAACGTCTACGGCTGTTCATTCGACATCATGCAGTCGTGAGGTGACCATTACCTAGCGTACAGCGGTGCCAAACGAAGAATCCGAGTGCGTGAATGCCGTATGTGGGCTGTTAGAATTTGGGTGCATGCGAGAACAAGCGAGAATGGGGCAGTGAGGAGCGAAACTTGCGTGCAGAGTGCAGGAGTCGCTTGCGGCAATGCGACGAGTGATGCGAATAAAGTCTGAGCAACGATTTGAGCAAGAAGAAGAAGCATCGTGGGTACCGACAATACAGGCTGGTCCAATATGAAGCCTGGTTATCTCTACCCTGCCAACGAGTGATGAGACACAGGCACGTCTTGTGATTGAGTACTTCACCTTGGAGTGATCACTTGCCAGTGGTTCTATTGCGGCGAGGACGCTTTCTAGTTTCATCGGCACCCTCATTCCGCGCGTCTTCGTGATAATTGAGTACGGCCTTTGCTTTTCCTTTCCCTTTCTGCTGGGAGGGACACGAAACCTTGCGTTGTACATCCGATCGCCCTTCATTGGCATCGTCAGGGTCATTGTTGAGCATGAAAGCAAGCTTGCACTTCACTGGGCCCGAGGCCGTCACACCGTTTTCTCTGGAGGTGGGGCTCTCAACTTCTGACAGCCTGTTCACTGGAAGGTTGACGTCTTGGGGTAGTGTCGGGGGTACGTCGCTGAGGCGAAGAAGAAGGGACCGAGATATGCAAACGACGCGGCCAACTACGGACAGTAGCTGCTGGTGTGCCTTGGTGTGAGGGCACCGCTTCCAGCTCGTGGCTCATTGGTCTCGCAGGTCTTTCGAGTGGAAGCAACCCGAGCAGCCGCCTGAGAGCGACTTGCTGCTAAAAAGAGTTGTCCTTTTTATCATTCCGTCCCCGGCCCTAGGCAGCCTGGCGCTGGCAGCGCACACCGTGAGGGTCCTAGCTTGCAACTCATATGATTAGATAGGTCCGAATAGGACACTTGAATCAGGATGTAATGCACCCACGGCATGATTCGCAAGGTGTACCTGGCCACTCAATGCACGAGTCAGCATCGCACACCCAGCGCACAGCAAACAGTGCACCATTCGGGGTAGGCCATCACTTTGAAGACGAGCGCGTTGCTCGTAATGAGTCGCATGAAGCAACCCGACCACCCGTTTCCATCTACCTGGTACCACGGTCAGGCAAACATGGGCAAGAAACGAAATGAAAACGTACATCGAGGATGAACTTGTACTACCCCTCTTCTTGCCTCCCTGGAACTCCATGAATGGCCACGACTGTGCCATCTCGTCACACGTCATGTCCCTTTTATCACACGCAGTCGGTCCCTCGAGTCGTCTTGACGGCCCTCCATAGTTATTCTCGCACCGTGTGGAGTCGCTATACCCCATCTGATAGTTCATAACGTTCATCTAAGATGAATCCCTCAGAATCGTCTCGTGCTTCTGGTGCGCGCGCTTGGGCATGTTTCTTATTCTCAGTAACCAGAAGCTTCATGCTGAGTCGCGTTTTCCCGTTTGTTGGAAACTAGATGAATAGTCAACCCTGACGTTGAGGACCAAGGGCCATTGGGCACTGAAGAATTCTACTCACCTCCGTGGGTAAGTGCAGAATAGGCATTTTTCATGATTTCTGGAAAAGTGTCCTTTGAGGAAGACTAGTTCTCACGAACACAAATCGACCAAACCATTTCTTCCAAGACTGCCAATGCCGGTAATTGTGCTCACCAATGCGATAAAAGCGCAAAACAAGCGGAGGGCTAAAGGTGTCAATGATAAATTCAGGTAAGGATACAGGATAGAGGGGACTACGGCCCCAGGTCCAGACTTGTCAAAAGCGCGAACGACTTGGTTTGGTAATTATGCTACAGCTGACTACCTCATAATGCATTAGGTAACACTCCATAACTCTGATAATGCATAGGTTTTTCGACCTCCCATCACGGACCTGACTCACGGTGCGGGCCAAATTTGTGCAATAATGCACAATGCATAATGCATTGAGCCGGGCATGACTTTATGCAGTACGGCGGGGCATGTATTAGAGCTGGGAGCATTGGGATTGGTGTGATGGGACAGTTGTCACTGTCTGTCAGCCTTAGGATGGCCGAAAAAAATTATTTGTACCCAGTCTATCTCAGAGCTTCAGACACGAAACCGCATCTTCGGAACCCCCCTACACTTGATGAATTCCTTGAACCGGCAGTGGAGGTGGAGGATCCAGATGGCGGCTGACATTCTCAAGGATGGTGATACAGTGGACAAGCTAATCAAGGAAAAGGTCAAGCACGAGATAGTAGCGGAACAGAACGGCGAGGTGATTTTCATTGACTCTGATGATGATGACGAGCCCAGCACTCCTGATGTTCCTCGCAGTGAGGTCATAGACCTCTCCGAAAGACTCGAGGAGGCTTGCCTGCAGCATGCTCACACTAATTCAGACCTTGCTCTCAATTTGATGGCCGATCTTCGTCGTTTTCATGTTTTCATGCATCGAGAAGAGCTCATGAATGCTCGACAAGTGCCATTAGGTAAAAATTTCACTCGTTCAACGTCTACCTAACATTTTTATTGACAGTGTGACACATTCCCTATTCTTCTCCCGACGTTATGCAGTATGAGGTAGTCAACTGTACTTGGCAATGGGGTTGATGCCCCTTGCAGAGAGGTAGCCATTTCGTACACGCTCTTGCCGTGTAACCTGAGCCCCATGCGCGGGTTGGTGTATGGGGCCTGTAACTCAGCGGATCAGGGTATCGCCAGACAGACACGATGCAAAAACACGCACCTCAAGTCCCGTGATGTCGCAGTAGTGGCGTGGAGGTAGCCTGAGCAGGGTAGGGGGCGCTTCGATTGAGGTGTCTGCGAAAAGGCTGTGTTGACTAGCCATAGGTTTGGATGTCCTCATCCCCCTCGACTCCCATGTTGGCCGAGGACGGCCTTGAGGTTCTTGGTACGACGGTTGGTTTTTTTGGCGAAACCGTCGATTTTGAAAGGGCGAGGAAGGTGAAGAAAGGAGGGCTGTTCAGCGAGGGTCTGTGGTCGTTGTCAGCACTACAACGGGCTGTGAGCGCGAGAAGACGGACGGGCGTATGCAGCGCCACGCTATGATGAGCGCGTCCAGCACCGGGAGAAAACTACCAACCTCAAGCCAAGAAGGACATACCAGGTGTTCTCTCGTTCAGTGTTCCGTCCCTTGGAATCAGTAAGGAACATATGTTTCATAGAATTAAATATATACTAAAGGCCTTTTTTAGCCAGGGGTGATTGATAACAGAGTAGCACTGCATGTGTTTGCATCAGTGTGCCGAGACGCTCACAGCACAGATGCTCGAGAATGCAAGACTACTTGAGAACCTCGACTTCAATCACATACAAGAGTTCTTGGACACACATGCCAAGCACAAGAAACTGGATAAGCCATGCTCTTCGAAGGGTCCAAAGAAGGCGTTACAAAGTTTCTTAGCATCCTGAGGGCTGAGGATGTTATCGAGGCTGAATCGAAGGGTTCGGGTCAAAGATTCCTGAGACTGATGCCATTTTCAGCACATGGTTAAATATGTACCAGTCGTTAATATACAGAAACATCCTTGGTGCACAATCTCTGTATACTCCGAAACTGAAAGAAGGGAGCCCCTCAATTATTACACCCTGTGCCCCCATAACTCGGACTCCAACAGTATACAATTCACAAAATTCTTCCTGACAATGGTCGGCTCAAGGTGTCACAGGACTTGATCAACAAATCCAGCATAACGACATCGTGTTTCTTCTCGATATACGCCAGCTCTTTTACCCCATCCGGCCAGATGATAGTGCTCGAATTGATCGAAATCGGGTACTTGACCTCGCCTTCCTTCCCGGCCCAGTCAAAGTCAATCAGTTTTGCCGTCGACTTGGATGTTTCCTCGGGCAAGACCATGACGTTGGGCATCCGAAGGTCGCCGAATACATAACCTCCACCATGAAGATGCTTGAATGCCCGTCGGAGATCAGATTCAAAGCTTGACGGAATCCTCCCGCTAGGGAGGTTGACGGCATCATGTAACGTCCAGCCTCTCACATACTCCATTACGACCATGCGTAAGTCGCCATACGACGGCATGTCGTCGGATACGTTTATCCCTCCATAGTACAAGAGTCGTGGTGCAAATCCTCCCGATGCCATATGTTCATGCGCTTCGGCGCCGTATGAAGTGACGAACTTGACGACGATGTCTTGTGGTTGGCTCCTGTTTTTTGTCCTGGCAAGATACGTGACGCAAGTGGCATCAACTTCGAGCGGTCTCTGATAAGTGAACTCCACTAGGGCGTTAGTGCCACGCTCCTTGTATGCGGTGGGCGACGGCCAGAACCGAGAGTGGAAGACAGGGGCACCATCATAGGGCGCAGCCGCGACGTCGAGTTTCGAGTACCATGTATCCAAGAGCTCGATGGACTGTCTCAGAGCGTAGAAGATGCGTGCAATTCGGCGACACTGGTCGTCGTCATGCGTAGAGTGGTGTGGGACCCAGATGTAATCCGTGAGTCGCTGCACGATGCAACGAGCAAGAATAATGCCACCCATGATCGAAAGCCATGGCCCGGCATGGGCGATGATAAAAGTTGGGCAGCAGGACCTTCGACAGGCTTCCTTGTTCTACACGAGCAAGACTTCAGCTAAAAAAAGAAAGAGAGGGATGTGCCCGGGATGCATTACCTCTGGTTGAGAGATCAAGCGCAAATATGAGAAGGAACCTTGCACCGAGGGGTCTGACCCTCCGTCGCCAAACTCGTTCTTCTCCTCTACAATGACCAAGTATGATGGCAACCCTTGGTGCTGACTCTGCACCACGAAATCTGGGGTGGTCTTGTCAGAATTTATGATGGTGGTGAGAAAGCATTGAGCCGCCTTCGACATAACAGGTCTGATCTTCTCTTGACGACTTTTCTCGTCGTCGTAGATGGGAGCGAATGTGGCCATGAGTCTGCGCGTGTCGCGGACGAAGTCATCCGGTACGGCATACCCAGGATCGAATGCCTTGCTGGAGAAGAACGCAAACGCCGGGTTGAACAGCTGGATTGGAGGCGCCGCCGTGTTGACCGGCTCATTCGCAGAAAATCGACAATCGAATATACGCAGAGAGCCGGCTTGAATTCTAACATACTCATTCGACTTTGCGGCCTTGGAAGGGGTGAGACGCTTCGAGATCGTCGTAGTGCGCTCAAATGCTGTTGAAAGGGTGACAGGTCAATGGTCGACTCGTTCTCAAAAAGAAAATGATGGTGCGCTCACTTTTAGCCAGTGCGACAAGGTCTTCATCTTCCCCCACCTGCCCCGTTGTTCGACCAGCTTCAATCTTGTCAGAGACGTGCCGAAAATGAGATGGAAACGTAGACACACGCGGTGAAGGATCGCCCACTATGACATGCACGCGATCCTGAGGTAGTCGAGAAAAGATGTTGGATACCTTCGAGAATGTGGGTAGCTTGTTTTCAGATCCGATCCCTTCCGCCGTTTCTTCAAGTTCATCGGCAGTAATGTTGGCCTGGTAGAGTTGGATTTTCGCCACAGGGATGTTATCGAATATGTCCGGCCTCTCGGCCTTGACAGCTTTTTTAAGCTGCTCCACGGTATCGTTGCTCGCAACCAGAATAGAAAACTGCATGTCGGTTGCTTCACCACGAACCCAGCAAGTGAGTCGTGTGTTACCTTTGGGCGGTGGAGTTCGCCGCTCAGAAAGGCAACAGAATATCATAATAAATCCACGCACGAAGAGTGGGCGCGTTGATGATGACGAGCCACTGCTCATTACGAGACGGGAAATGTTTTGATAATTTCGTTCGTGAGGGAAGGCGTTGCTTGCCGTCAAGCGTGCAGTGTGTGAGCTCTTGTTGGAGACATTCATTACGAGGAAAGGGGATGGAGTAGAGATCGAGATCGTTCGCGTCCACATCACGAAGCTTGATGGATATGGTGTTCTTTATGACGTTTTTAAGGTCTGCTACAGTCCTCGCCATCGAAATCTCGACCCCGAAAATTCTTTCAAAGTCTTCACCGAAGACCCAACATTCAAGCGCGCGTGCTTCCATTCTTGTTTTAAATACGACTTGGGCCCTTGAACCAGATCTACCGCTAGTAATGATGGTAAAGGGAAAACTACCATAGTCTTCGTTCGCGTGGCTTAAGTATTGTTTGCCACCCGGCGGGAAAATCCGAGATTGTGGCTTAGGCCTTCAAGTTACATATATTTGGTTGTCAATTACTCGAAATTCATTACATAATTGTTAACGTCCTTCGGTCGTCACCGTACGGTACTAGTACAGCCTGCCAATTGTTGTCTCGCACGTTGTGGAAGTGTGAAGACTCGGATCTCTGGCTGAGGACCGTGGTCGACGAGTCTAAACACTCCAAGGTGGAAAATTGTGATGGAGCATGCACGATCCCCAAGACCCCACCTGAGGATCCTGGAAACTGGCGCAAGCAGTGAGGCATCGGAGGCTCCGTTCAACTTGTGTAAGGGATCCACCCTGCGTGGTTTTGGTCGCCTGATATCAACGAACAACGAATGACTTGCCCCCCATAGCGTCATTGAGCCATTCGGGTGTGTTCTGAGTATCGTGTTGAAGCTGTGGCACACGCGCCGTTGGATGGTGAGAACGTTCATCAACTAACCATGCCATGTCAAACGAAGGAACGTCGACCAAGCGGTTTATAGCGGAGGTTGCACAAGCGGAGGTTGCACAGGCGAAGATGGCCGAATGATTTGATGCGTATTCTTCTGGTGAGAACTGGGCGTATTGTCAAAAGATCCGCGTCTAGGATCAGGCTGGTTCATTGGGTTTGTTTGCGTAAACGTTCGGCATCTCGTCCATTCCCACACTCATGAATCGCTTCCCAGTTGTCCATGGTGGCACGACTAGTGTCTGAGAATGCGAACAGCTTAAACACGGCCTCAAGATCATCACCTTTCATTATGAGCGGCTCATCACAGCTAAAAAGCTTGAAGTGCGTTAGTGTGAATAATGCCCAAGTCTTGGGATGCGTTGATCGAGGTATGGAGTTCCCAACTAGGCAGATTGGTCATGCCCAGGGCATGACGGTGCTACCCCTGCCCCGACGACCATTCGCATATTGAACAGTCACAACGGCGACCAGCTCATATCTATCGAGACCCCACTTCCTCCTTCTCGTTATGTGATCACTCCTCTCCGATGGTCTATCGACGGCCAAGAGCTCTTCTCTGCATCCACTGGGTATAAAATCAAGTCTTTTCGAGTCGATTCCTCCACTGCATTCCAACTGGTAGAATGGTGAATCGTGGCACGAGAAAGACACAGACCGCGAGGATCGCATCTCTCTCGCGTTCTCTGTCAACAACAAGCTCATTGCTGCCTCAGGCTGCGCTGGTCATTTCGTCTCGTTTTGGGATACATCGACTCATGCTCGACTGGGCAGTGTCGAAGACATTCACAGCGTACGGTCCATCTCCTTGTCGCCGGATGGTAGTCGTCTCGCAAGTGTATCTTTCAACTCGCAGAAGATTAGCATCTGGGATCTGAGTGGCATTCTCCCCGAATCCTATCTTCCCTCCAAGGTAAGCACCAGATCCCTCGGGTCGAGAAAATATTTGTTGATGTCCGTAACACATAAATCCTTATTGGGCCTCACAATAGGGTGTAAGTGGCCATCGGCGCGTCACTTTCATTCATCATCATCCCATGAACACTTGTGCTCCTTTCAAGCCCGAAACGCGAGTTTTGTAAACCAGCATGAAGAACAAAACTCAACCAAGGTAGAAGTGGATCGAAGTTGAAGTTGGAGTTGTAAGTTTTTCACCTAAAGGTGTGTGCTCCGCGCCGGAGGTTGGGCTCGCAAACTTGAAGGACTCGGACTCGGAGCTTGAAGATGGTAGCCAGGGCCGGTTTGCGATGCCCCGTGTAGATTTCATCCATAGCCAGTGCACGTCAGAGGTCAAGCTTCAAGTGTAACGGAAGGTTTTCACACCTCCGCTTGATCACGGTCCAGAGCGAACATCACCATCGCCCGACTAAGCGGGGCGGTCGCCTTAGTGCCAACGGACTGGTGCATCTACCCAATTTTGGCGATTATCGAGTGACCAAAGTGCGCTTGTCTAGCTTTTCTGGTTGCCCTGCATCGGCTGATGATCAATCATCCACGGTTGCTAGGTCACGTCTGCTCCGGCAACGCGATCAAAGGCGCAGAAAGCTGTCGAGATGGAGATCGAACCACAGCTACTTTACCTTCCTCAGCTGATTCCATGATGTCGACAAACGTCCCGGATGATATGGGGAATGAGCAGACGTGGCCTACCGAGGAAGAAATGGCTGGAGCAGCAACCCGAGAAGAAGGTATGGAGGATGCAGAAGTTCCCGATGCTAAAAAGGGCATCACGCCCAAAAGAATCAAGTACATACCAAAAGGCATGAGCGAATACCAAGCCGCATGGATCGTCGACAAGACCGACGACGAGAACGGCGATGAAGAAGAAGACGATGCAGTTTCAGAAGAGGAGGAAATGGTACCCATCGATAAAGCAATGGAGCTGGAGAGCGAAAAGAAGAGCGTCGTTGCGTTCCAAGATCTCGATGCCGAGGAAGAAGTCAGTCAGTCAGTCAGTCAGTCAGTTTTTCTTCTTGTGTTTGCACCTGCTTACCCGGACATTTTGTCTAGACTCCAGGATTGGCGGCATCGTGCTCAGGAAGAACGCGACGCTCAAGAGTTCCCTGACGAAAACGACACACCACGCGACGTCCCTGCGCGTGCGCGGTTTGCGCGGTACCGTGGTTTACGATCGTTTCGCCCAAAGAATACGCGTGATTGAGTTCGAGGAATTCAAACGGACAGAACGGGACATATTTCGGGCAGCGGAGGCGGAAGGTGTAGAGGTGATGTTTTCTTACTTACTCGCATCGCATCTCCACGCTCAACATCCCGCAGCCTGGAGCCAGGGTTACTGTATGCTTGGAACATGTTCCAAAAGAGGCGAGCGATCCAACTCACGGCCCGATCGTTCTCTATGGCCTTTCGAAACACGAGCATAAAAAGACTGCCATACACTTCACATTACAGCGTAACGCGGAGCATTCTGAATCTGTCAGATCAAAGGTGCGCTCTGCCTGTCTGTACTGCCTACTCCCTTTCCAACGTTTATCATCTCAGGACCCTCTGATACTTTGCTATGGACCCCGTCGTCTGCACATCAATCCCACCTTCAGCCAACATACTCGGGGAGGCAGTAGAGGTGCCAACAAAGTACGCAAATTTGAGCATTTCCTATGGCACGGCACGACGGTCGTCGCTAGCATATCATGATACGCACCCATCGCATTCGGCAAACAATCTTGCACGCTCTCACGAGAGTCGGAGAACGCACACGGTGAGTATTGCTTCACCGTTGGACGCACGCTCATGACGACGACCACGCGCTCGCACTGATCAGCCCCTCATCTCGTCGCCATGGGCACCTTTCTCAATCCCGACACGACGCGGAGCATCGCCAAGCGGATCGTTATGTCCGGTCACCCATTCCGGGTCCACCGGAAGACCGCCACAGTGCGGTACATGTTCTTCGACCCCGAGGACGTAGCGTATTTCAAGCCCATACAGTTGCACACCAAGTATGGCCGGATGGGACACATTCAGGAATCGCTTGGGACGCATGGGTATTTCAAGGCGTATTTCGATCAGTGACGCAAATGGAAATGGTGTGTTTGGCGCTCTATAAGAGGGTGTATCCGCGGTGGAGTGAGCTGTGGCGTGTAGATGAGCAGGAGGCCGGCTCTGTGACGGATGCGAGCGGAGATGTGATGATGCAGGACTAGTGGAGGCCAGTCGAGATCTCTCCAAAAAAATGGTACTAGATCAATGTCGACGTTCTATTCGACGATGATGTACGACCCCAAGGATAATACATGTGATGAAACACCCGACGGGACTGACGTTGGCTGGAGTACATAGTTTCATGTGAGCTTGTAACATCTTGACATCGACACCGGAAGAAGCAGAAAAACCACCAATGAAAACAGTGAAAAATACAACAGTGAAAAATACCACCTATAATACTCCGACCCAGGGCTTGGGCTCATTTCCGAGGGTCCTCGAACGGGTTCTCTACAAACTCGGGCTCTTCTCGGTCCGTCAAGTTGTCCTTGGGATTCGCCACCGTTGCCGCGCGCGGCACGCTGACGCTTGCGCCAGCACTGCCGGATGCAGGCGGGGATTGTGGGCGAATGGGCAATATCGGTCGTTTGGGTAATAAACCTAGCTTGCCTAGCGTGAAAGAAGCAGGATCAGCAACCGCCCGGGTCATTCAGAGTACAACACGTACTGAAATCAACGCCTCCGGGCGTACCGGGCGTCGCGCCTCTGGCGCCAGCAGTCGTCGGGGAGAGGGGCCGGGCCGCAGGAGCGAGAGAAGAAAATCCCGAGTTGGGTGGAGGAGACACAGACGAGGCGTATGAGGGTGGGGAACTCGTGTTTGATGGGGGCGGTGGCGAAGCCACGCTATCAGGCTGTGGTGTCGCAGGGCTTGGCGTGGTGGCGGATACCGCTGGAGCAGACGTGGGAGCGAGGGTTGATATAGCGTTGTCGTGGAGTTGAATCTTGTGGTCGTCTCCGTAGAGATCGTACCCTCGGGTGTTGGGATCATACTATGAAGGCGCTGCGCGCTCGCATATGGTGCAGGCTCGGTAACTGAGGGACGCGACACCCCCGATCGCGGAGGAGATGGCATCGATGTGCTTGGCAGAGCTGACTGTGTTTGGTTTGTCTGTAGTAGAGGGTTTGGGGGTGGAGCATATTAGTATGGTTGCACGTAGGCACTTCGTTCATAACCCTGGTTTTGAGACTGTGCATAGGACGAGGCGTATGGTGCCGAACCCCCTAGTGGAGGTTGGGAGGGAGGGGGATTCTGGGACCAGCCTGACCATCCTTGACCTTGATCGAATTCTTGCATCTTTGCTTTCACTTTGGACATGATGGACGAAAAAGTCTTCTTCCCAGCTACGCAAGTATCGAAAGGAGAATGGGCAAGGGAAACAGACGAGGTCGAAGAGTCAGCGAAAGAAGAGATGGACGATGCAGCGACGGACGTACGTTCAGCAATGCGAGTGAACCCCTCTTGAACTCCGTCATGGTGTCTCTTCCACTTTGACCTTGAATCTGTGGTTGACCCTGGAGCGGAGCACCCCAGCCGCTCCCCCCTCCTCGGCGCGGCTGATAAGGCTGATACATTGCTTGACCTTGCATGTCCTGTGGCTGCAATGTCTGAGTGGCAGCTTATTGCTCTTCGAGGGCGAGCCTTCTTGCAAGCTGTTCGTCGAGAGCTTCTTGAGAGAGACGCTGGACATCAGAAGAAGGCGCGGATTGGAACAGGTTCGGTGATTGCGCTGGAGATGGGTTGGGGGGAACGAACGAGGGATCGTTCATCCCAAGGAGTACATCGAGTGCACGGTTGTGATCATTGTCCATTGATTCGAGGACGGAGAGACTGGATGAAACGCTGAGCAATCCTGGACACATAAAACAACGGTGCGGTGTACGGACATGACGGCGTCGTCGAAACCAGGGAAGGATGACTTTGAGCGATGCAACGCGTGAGTCTGCCGGCATCGAGTCTGCCTGTTGCATTGGTTCAACAGATGGGGGTTCATATCGCGTCGGTAGCTCGAGTCTGAGCGCCAGGGGAAGTCGAGCTGGGTCGAGTGAGAAATAGTTTGCGGGATCATGGAGTACAGCTATGATTTATGTCGTCTGCGCTGCTGCAGCGCAGTCACGAGCTCAGTTCGATGGAGGTGGTGGCTGTGACATCCCGGCCCGGCGTAGTGAAACCGACCCGGAAACACGTCACGGTCTCTGCGGCATACCGTGACCTTCATTACGTCTCAATCTAGCACCCAGGCTTTGACGAGATTGCTCTAGGCTGTCGTTACTCCATGAATCATATAAATCACATCCGGGCCAAGCAAGGGTGCAAAATCGGACTACTTCAACGCGAGCGCCCCATTAATGCACTGCGCACAGGCCAAAGTGCTCATGCTTCCGGTGCTGGCACATACGGGAGCTCGAACTGGACGAGGCAGTGAATTCAATTCCTGGTCGCGGTCTGCATATGGTGCTTCTCTTTCTGAAAAGCCTCGCACGTCCAGACATCTAGCAAGGACGCCACAGAGCTACCAGCTGGCGGTACATACGGCGTTGAACTTGCATATACTCTTTGGGTTCGCAGCAGTGCAAATTGTCACTGGGCATAAACGTGCACCCTCCCGTGCGATAAATTTACTCATGACGCACGCGGGGACTCAGACTTTAAGACCACAGGTGCCAGGGACGGGGCGATCCGCTAGCCAGTTCTAGAAGTACTTGCAATTCTGGTCGACCTTCAATTTTCTGACCTTGTCCGAAACTTGAATCCGCTTGTTCCATGTCCAACCTAGACACAAATGCAGCTTGACTGAGCAGCTAAAGACGAGCAACCTAGCTCGAGATAGCGCTTCAAGACGCGCTAGAGTCACTGCTCAAGTCAGGTCAGAGTTGAGCACTCTCGCCGTTATATCAAACCCTATGATGCGACGCTCACACGTACTAATACCTGTCGTAAGTCATCACATGAACCTGTCTCAAGTTTTCACAGCAGGGCATATCCGGTGATGAAGACGAAGAAAGTCCGACCACCTGTTACCTACTGTGTACTAGGGTATCGAAAATAAGCATGCGTTTTCATCAACCTCAAGATTCGCGCCGTCAGTTACCGTTTACTTTTCTTTCAATCGCTCGATTGATACCTCCAGATCCTCTAGGCGACATCATCTCCGTCACGAGTAGAACATCTCGAGCCCTGTTGAGCTACGGAACCTTTGGCCCAAGAGGTCGTTTTCCCTGGCCGTGGGCTGTTTTTGGCCTGTAGATCTGGTGCATACAACGTCAAAATCCATGCACCGTCCACCAGAATCACTGGCACTCGCGGGCCGCAGCTCTTCGATCGCTCTCATTTTAGACACTCGGCTCAAACGACAAGAATTTTAACATCCAAAAAAACAATGCAATTCGAACATACTGGGTATCAGTAACATCGAAGCCGTCCATCCACATATGGCGGGCAGCTACTTGTAGCCAAGGGTGCATAACAACACATGTAACGTACCTCCCACTCTGGTCATCCTGCCCTCCATGCTTAACACGGAAGAGGGCCAACACGCATATTAAGGTGTCCCAGTTAACTTCATTCGGTCCTCCACCTCTCTCCATTTGCATCACATATCCAAGGAGCCCTCCACGCAGATTACACGCAACGCAGGCGCGACGCGCTTCAAAAACACGGCGACGCCCTCGGGGTCGTCAATGGGAGAATCACAGACTTTGAGAACCTGGAGCACGGAGGATGAAACCGGCGCATCATGTGTCTCGTCCTCCTCCGGTGTACTCTCCGGCTGGGCAGGGCCCATTGGGCTCATCAAGACATGCCTCTGGCATCGGCGCACTTCTTCCACCCTCAGGCCTTTCGAGGCGTGGACGCTGCCTCGCGAATTCGCCGACGGGTGTTGCGGCTGTGAATGTAGGTGGGCCACTTGACTCCTCCACGCCTACCCATGGTATCCCACATTCTTCGAGTTCCTGGAGACGTGCGCCCCACACACGAGCGGCCTCTCGCAAGAATCCGTCGCCGGTAGCGATGGTGTCAAGGTGAAGGAGACGAAGGGTGAGAAGGTTTCGGAGAGCAAGTGGGGGCGACAACGTTTGAGAGGGGTGGATGAGGAAGGGTGGAGTGGGACTCGAAAACGGACGCAGGTTGTGCTTCAGCGTGAGAGAGATGGTGTGAGGCGGGAATAACCCCGTGCAGGTGGAGTCTGTGACGACATCCTGATAGAAAAACGCCTCGAGGACCGTACTTGAAGCTTGTACATCATATGATAAGGCGAGGCCACCAAGGAAAGGGGATGTGACGAGCGAGAGGAGAGCGGTGCATTGATCGAGGGAATGTGCCATCACTTTGAGAGGCTTCAAGGCGGGAAATGTTGGTTCGCTCGTTGTATTCGCGTGATCGTTGGCCGTACCAGACGAACATTTGTTGGCCAAGAAGTCGAGGCCAATATTACGACGTAAACATAGGCTCATCTCCTGCAGGTACTCCATCCGGATGAGACACATCAAACACTCGGGCGAGACATGAATAGTCCAGCTCAAGTATAATTTCCGGAGAAATTTGAACTCTCCCTCCCCAAACTTCACTGCAAGAGCAGAATTGGGTGCCGTGGGAGTGAAAGACTCGATCTTGAGGCTTTCTAAACGGCTGCCTTGGTTCGTATTGCCTGGAAGAGGTCGTAGACTTCCTCACGCTGCGAGGCCCTCTGACATATGACGCAGAGACTTGTCATGGAACCTAGGCGACACTCGGTTGATAAGACCTTTGTTAGCAGGTGGATCATCGGTGCAGCGACAGAGATAACGGAGTAGTCGAGGACTCGGAGAGAGGTGAATAACGAGCCGAAATTTGACGGCTCCATGAGGGTAGCCAGGGCTGCGTCATCGAGTCTAGGCAGACAAAACGGGTTGAGAAATATACCAGATGCGGTGAGCGCACTTCTTGACCGAGGACCAGTCAAGAGGGGTGGGTTCTCGCTTGAGAGACTACGCGTGGATGGATCGAGATAAGGGGGAGGCCATCAACGCGAAGCGTAGGACGTGGACAAGGAGGACGACTCACGATAGCTTTCCCTCGTTTTGTTAACTGCCAGACGTCAGGAGGTAAGCACATGATGAGCGGGGCAAGCAAACGTTGTGTTTTCCAAAGGACGTCGAGGGCAGGTTCTGAGAGTGTTTTGCATGTCCGGGCAAGCCTTGCCACGTCCCTGGGATTTCGGAGGTAACGACTATCTTGCCAAGCTGGGCGGTCGTCCGCAAGGAAGCGGATGATGTAGGGGGCGGGTTCAGGGATGAGGAAACAAAGGTGAATGGTCAAAGATAAGTGGGGCACACAAAGAGTGGGTGTCATTGGCACAAAAGACCGGGAAGGCTTTGAAATAAGGCCGTCAACCGGCGACACGGTTGGCTGAGAATTGTCACCTGGGAGACCTCGGGCCTCAGCTAGTCGCAAACCTAGATTCTAGAAAGTGCCCTTTCTAGGTTGGTTGCTGTGGAAGCCTTCAAGTTACATATCTCAGGCTGGTTTTCTCAGTCCGGTGACAGTAACACATTGAAGCCACCGTTACGCCGACTGCAGCGATGTTTCCATGTTTGTGAGGGTTGGTGAGGCCCGGACGATCTCCGTTCAAGAAGCCCCCTTGGGCTAGCAACGCACCATAGCGTATCCGACCTTGGTCAATTTCTTCGTCGCTTGTACGATCCTTCTGCGGGTCGATACCGTCAAACATCTTCTTCAAGATGTCGAGGAAGATCTGGTGAGTGATTGGTGGGAGAGTCTTGTTTTCGTCTCCGACAATGAAGTATCTGTGAAGCTCTCTCAAACCTTCAAGGAACTCCTCACCAGAGTTGTAAAAATAAGGAGAAAGGCAATTGATAAACCAGGTTCAGGAAAAATACCGCTTTGCAGTGTAGATGGAAGGGGGCCCGGCGCTGCGCACCCCAGGAGTGGCCCAAAGTGGCACCGGGGACCTGTCATCGAGAGGAAAGCGGGTGAGGGGATCAGCGAATGGCCATGCGTCCTGCTGCTCCACATCGACAAGCGTAGATGCTGCGAGATCCGAGCCAGCGCTCGTGCTCGTGGTCGATTTGATGGAGCCTGAGTCGGGGTCTGAGGCAGCCCCACAAGTATTTGAAGGTGGTTGTGCGTCCAGAATAGGGAAGGTGGTCGGAGTGGTGGGAGGGGCAGAAGCTGCTGCAGCTGAGCGTCGCACGGCAGCGCCTGACTCGTGGGGATTGGGAAGTACTTCCTTCGTGATGTCTTCCATCTCGTCTTTCCACTCACGTCGCTGGTAGAAGGGCCCATTCATGTTGACGCATAGGATCCAAAGCACCCAAAAGAAAGATTCGAGATCATGTCGCGCCTCGTGAAACAATTTTCCTGCTTGACCTTCCTTTGACAAGAGTTCGCTGGCCATGAAAGGAAAAGTGCCCTATGAAACCGACCATGTATCAGGCAGGTATGACCTTCAATAGTATGCACTTACTGTAACGCGTCCCCTCCTCTCCTCTGGTGACCGAAGGTCAGTCGCATAACCCCAGTCTCCCAACATATCAGCACGCTTGGGATATCTTCCGTTCTCTTTAGGCCATCGAGGAACCACGTGGCAGGGAGCGGCACTTTCAAGCATCAGCAAATCCCTTACTTGCTGGCCAATGCTGGACAGTCAGTTCCAGGCCAGTACAGCCACCACAGCCCCTGCAGACTGGTCCCCTTTTGTACAGTGTTAGTACAGCACTGTAACGATGCTGTACAGTCATGGCATGCTGTGCCGAGCCTGTACAACTGTCAGTTTACCAAATATAGGTTAATGGTTGTCATGCACCGAGTGAGCCGTTGGCATACTGGTTCCGTACATCAACAAGCCAATCACAGTACTGCACAGTGAGCAAATCAAATCCAGTGCCGGTACACTGGCAGTGAGTTGCCGGCAAAGTCTTGCTGTACAGGGAGTTGCCAAATCAATACGGCGCCGTATGGTAAGCGAGCTAATTACAGCGCTGTACAGTGAGATACCCAGCCTGTTCTGTTGTCCAGTAGGTCCTCTACCGCATCCGAGTCATGGTGTAGACATTAAAAAGCAACTAGAATATTCCAATGACTACTACATAGAAAACGATGTAATGAGATCGGACGACAAAGTCAACAGCATCAACCACAGCAGAACCACAGCAACCACAGCAACCACAGCGATCACAGCAAGACCACAGCGAAGCGACAGCGGGACCACAGCGAAGCGATAGTGGGACCACAGCGAAACGACAGTAAGACCACAATAAGTTGATGACAGCATCGACAGCAACGACGGTGACGACAGGGACGAGACACGACGGCCTAATCCAACACCATTGCGAATTCACTCTGGGACCGCACTGTGACTTTTACCTTGTCCTTGTAGCCCGTCCTGGTGGGACTTTAAGTATAACGAAGCATGAAGGTTGTTTGAACTCACATTCCAGTCTGAGCCCAGTCTTCAAGCATCGCGTTTAGCTTGGGGCCATGGTAATTGTGCTCGAGAACTACAGCAAGCTGCTGGTCGAGTTGTTCTTGTGCGGACTGGACGGTCGACCAGTTCGTTTTGTCAAATGCGAGTTGGTCGTCGCCATGTTGTCTCAGCCCATCCAATAAACCGTAGACCTTCGAGGAAATGAGAGCAGTCGTCTCAATAAATTCAAAACTTACGATTGCAGCGACTAGGGTGAGCGCTTTGTACGGAATGTGGGGCTGGAACTCAGGGAATTGGCGAAGTGCTTTTTTCGAATTACCGTAGAAGAATGCTAGACATGGCCGCCGCAGACCACGGTGAGCAAAATTGCTCGCTTTACCCTGTACAATATATTAGCGACAGCCGAGAAATAAAGTGGAGTAGCATGCATTGGCGTCGACATCTCCGCGTATGTATGCTGCCGAGGAGAGCAGATCTCCCGCCTTCTTCTTGATCTGTGCGATTTGCTCCTCCCCCGTGGCATTTGAGGATGGATAGATGTTGTAATCGGCACGTAAATGTTTTGCAACTTCTTTCTTGAGATCGCTACGAAACGTTTGGGTATCGTTGAAGATCTAGAATGGTGTTAGCAGGTAGAACAAGCAACAAAAGTCACATACCAGTCTGCACATGCCCGATCGATGGTCAGGATATATGTCTGGGTTGTATGTGAGTCAGGATCAGGCAAAATAATTATATGGTAGACTTACTGGTTTCTAACTTCCAATTATTGGTCTTGTAGAACGCCATGGCCTCGTGAAGGACCTCACGGCATCGACCATCGACAGCGACCTCGAGCCTTGGAAATGCATCTTCGGCGGCAATATGGAGACGCATACGCGCCTTGGCAGGTCGAGGAGAGCTTTCCAGCGCCTTGGATAAAATGAAATGGTCTTGTCCTTCTTCAAGCGGACCACTGGTTGCACGCTTTGTTCTTCCTCTCCATTTTTCTCCTCTTCGTCCTCTTGCATGTCAACTTCCTCATGCTCTGCGTGCCGTGCTTGCTCCACTTGATGCTCCTCGCTCTCAGATGGAGCAAGATTGCAGTGTCTCTTTGGCGCTCGACGACTGCCACGTTCTCGAATGCCATCTAGGTAGCCTGGGGAGGGGGAGCGATGGCGACGATTGGTTGCGTAATGCCGTTCAAGTACATTGCAGCCGATACCTGCCTATAACCGCCACCCAACAAAATGAGCTGGTAGACCAATAATATTTGAGAAGCCTTACCCGTTCGTCACCTGCACAGCGTGAAACCTGCTTGCCATTGTTCACAGAGTCTCCCGAATTCGCACGAGAGATGGGGGACGGTGGTGCTTGCACCTGTGGTTGACGAGGTGCGGAGTGGCGCGAATCTGAAGCATGAAGAGCAACCTGGGAAGATGGTCGGTGTGGAGCGAGAGGATTTCGCTGAGCGTCAAGATCACCAGAGAGTGGTCCACCAAACAATGAAGAATGGTTCTGGGGACTGATGTTCTGGAGCGGCCGGATCATATTATTCTGAAAAGTGAAAGATCGACGAACAGGAATAGGTTGCTGACTGCTTGGCCGATTAATTTCACGGGGGGCAGGGTAACGTTCTTCATGCTCTGGATTGGTCGCAGCAGCAGCATCGCCGGCCACAGATCGACGTTCATTGTAACCGAACATAGGTCCATCTGCGTTGTCACCGGGCTGGAATCGATCGCTGGCACGATCCTCATCAGATCGGCGCTCCTCGTCCATCAATCCTGTTGTAGTTGATTTATTACTGAACGGTGCGAAACAATGATAAGTAATCATCACACCTTGCATCGCATCTTCTCCGTCAGCCCGAGGTTTGAACCCGGATGCACCGTCCACGGGATCATCATACGAGTCCAAGTCTGAAATACACTGCATCAGATGTCGTCAGTATCATGGACAACATAGTGCTTACCATTCCCGGGCCGGTCGTACAAATCAAGATCTAACTGTCCGCCATCACCCGAGCGCTCGTCCGCCTCTTCTTCAGGAACCTCGCTCAACTCGCTGAGTGGGGTATCATGTCGAGTAGGGATGGGGTGAGAATATTGCTCTGTGTGGGAAGGCCTGGCTGCCGCGGTGCGAGTGGCACGTTGGTGACGACTAGCGGCTGTGGGCGTTACTGCCGAAAACGACTTCTCTTGACGCTTCTGGTAAGTATCAAGGCTCTGTGAGCCAACATATGTAGGACGAGGAGGTGAGTTGAGCTTGAATCCAAACCGACTATCTGGTGATCCTTGAGTAGGGTTGCGAGTAGGAACACCGGTTGCGGAACTGCCTGCATCATGCCGAGGCAGAGGCATTTCTTCCTGAGGTGTACAATACATGCTGAGCTTGTAACTCGTATGAAAAAAGACACGTACTCGGGATAAACTGCCGATGGTCTTCACACTCCGCTTCCTAGTTCCTCCAATCTTCCTGGCTGGGGTTGGTGCCATCGGATTCACCGGCTCGCCTTCGGGCACTGTCGTCATGGGGCGGGGAGTCCTCAACGGCGCTGCAAGGGCTTGACCAATCACCCTCAGCTGCTCTGCTCTCCCGTTGGTACCAGCATTTGACCGCGTCGTACGTCGACGAGTTTCAAGTTGGGCAGCAATGGTGTTCTGAGCTTCTGAGCCCGACCGAGATTCCAAGATCGATGGGGAAACTGTAGGTGGACGGGGCCGTCGCTTCTTCGTCATACTACTAAGTGGTAGGTAGAGTTAGAAGGCCAAGGGAAAAAAAAAAGGCCGCCAAAGGATTTGAATTCTCGGGTACATGCCGTAGTGCCCATGTTTGGTTGAGTAATATGGAGTGAACAATGAGGAACGTCGTAACGCACGGTTTGGTCACTCACTGGCAAAACTAGTCTCGCGGCCCCGAGACGTTGGACTTAGTACGGGGGCTACGAGGAGGCATTACTTTGGTTTTCTCCTCGACGGGCCTCAACAGAAGTCAGAGGGTCACTCAGGCAGCAGAGTCAGGCTGGCCCCAAGACAATCGGTCACGCCAAGAGTAATAATATAATAAATTGACGTGCTCACATTATGTACGGTACCATAATTGGCTCATTCATGTATGGAACCGCTATGCCGACTCGGGCGGCTCACTGTGACGACTCGTCTATGGTGCACGAAAACCATTAATCATCAAATCAAGTAGTACAGTACTCGAGTACAACAACCTTGGCCCATGGAAAGAGCCTCACTGCAAGTAAAGTAAGAGGGCGACGAATAGGTTACTCGCGACATAACAACGACATGAAAAACATGATTGTAAACAATACTAGACATATAGAACAGGTCAGAGAAAGCGGTAACATGAGAGCGGTGGGTACAAAATAAAAGTTACACCGCCGGCGAGCCTGAAGGTAGACCTGAAGAGAAAACAACCAGTTTCGTTTGCCCCATATAGCTTTTCCTGCACGTACCACTATCGATCCAGACGCTGTCCTCTGAAGAGGTGCGACGACGCTTTTGAGCCGTGTCACAAAGCCTCCCTCCCGCCATGCGAATCGAGTTGCGAATTGTACCGATTCTTGGTTCAGCCGTGTCAAATCTTCGCTCTGCTTCCTCGGCATGAAGTTTGTAAAGCCTTCCGGCAAGATTGCTTTCGTCACACCTAGCCTGAGCGAGTTTCTGTTCCATCTTTCGAACATCACCTCGAGGGATTACTTGGACCGGAACTGGATTGGCCGAAACCCTCGGAGCGGGCCGTGGAATCAAATTTTACAGTGACAGTGTCGATGTCCATGGGTGAGGCCTTGAGGCACGAATATGTTCGATGAAAAAATCATCGCGTGATACAAGGACTTGCTTGTCTCTATTTGCATCGCCTAAGTAGTTAGGCCTGGGAATTTACTGTGTACCTTACCCATCGACACACCACCAGTGCCGTCTTATCAGTCATGCCAATCAGAACCATCGACAACCATGGGTCTAACTATGGCGCGTTCTATGCCTACCCAGAAAAGATGATGACCAGCTATTCCAATCAGACCCGAAGCTACTCTCACGAGTCTCCTTGCAGGACTCCGAGTCGAATTTCACCACCCCGGAGCGCGAACGACGCCTATATGCAGAAACCGGTTTTGACCGTTCAGCCCTCACAGCGCAAAGTCGAACACTCCATTCCCTCCCCTGATTCCTTGTCGATCGATCAGATCCAAGGTTCTGCTTGTCCAACAATCACAGTCCAGCCTACCGTTCCTTGTGACCAATTAAACGGTCAGGAAGTGGTTGCTAGTGGCGGTGTTGCGTCTGTGCAAGGCCCCCGTCTTGTCGAAACGCCCACCCCGAAGCCGACCAGATTGAATAACTGGGACGTACTTCTCACAGAGGCCGCTGATCCCGCCATTTTCAAGATCAACCGAGGTAAGGGCTATGGCAGAAACGACGTTCCACTACAGCTGACAATCACTCGAAGAGCTATGCAAACGCATCCTAGATGACGTTACGGAGATGAGACCCGAAGCCACACTAAAGGTAATCCCATTCACGAACTTCTTTTTATTTTTTACTCACTTGACTGGCCCTTAGATTTTTTCTGATGTTGATCCGGCCGACAGCATGGCAGTATCCCGAATTTTCGAGGATATTTCTGCCCCGCTCTCCACAAATACAAGGTACGATGTCTCTTCTCTGGACGGAACGGTGTCGAATACGCTAGGTTTACAGGTTCACATACGACGCGGATCTCTGTCAGATGATTGTGAAGTTGCCATCCCCCGTACATGAAGCACCGTTCGACGACCTCAAGCACACTATCGAGATGGCCTTAGACGACATTCCTTACGATCAAGATGTCGTCCGTGCCCGCGTCCATATGAATTCTTGTATCTTGGCTGGCAGATCGTCATTCACACCTGACATGGTCGTCTCGATAATGGATGTTCAAGGCGCTACGGATGGTGATCCTCAATATGTCCTCATCGGAGAGTGTGCGTTTTCTGAACAGAAACCTCATGCAATGGACAAACTACGCAAGTATATCCGAGGTTTACCAAACCTCATGGTTGTTATCTTGGTGGTAATCAAGGAAGCCATCAACTTCAGGTCACCCGTGAGAAATTCGGAGGCATGGAAATATTTTCGGGATATCAATGCCAACCTATCGCAGAAGGAGTTCTTGGCGCTACGTCCAGATGCCGGACAACCTCTCCACCTTGGTGCCCCAATCACCGTGGGAGGTCACATTTGGTGCCACGTCAGTACTGCGGACTACACAGTGTGGGTCAGGCAGTACGGTGAGGGTCCGATAGACCTCGACAGCACAGATGCTGCACATGTAGCATATGGCGTACGTCGCGTCCGTTTACATCAACGGAAGTATATAAACTAACCGACGGCCACAGACCCTTTTCCCGCAGGTGAAAATGGACACCGTCGAGGCAATGCTTCAGAAAGGGCTTTCTGCGATCAAGCATGTCATCGTCAATTACTTTGAGGAACTCAACTTAACCTTGGACTCTGATGCCACCAAT
This sequence comes from Tylopilus plumbeoviolaceoides, assembly GCA_003316375.1. Lineage (NCBI taxonomy): Eukaryota > Fungi > Basidiomycota > Agaricomycetes > Boletales > Boletaceae > Tylopilus > Tylopilus plumbeoviolaceoides. Next base: position 5,557 of record QFES01012610.1, on the reverse strand, counting down.
GCAATCACCCAATGCCAAACTCCGTTCAAATACCGTTGGACAAGATTCAAAGGCGGCTTGCTTGCTGCAACGAGGGTTACTGCCCATCAGCGCTACCACTGGTGGTTGGAGAACGTTGTTTTCCGTGGCCAAAAACGTTCTTACGACTCACAGTCTGACGACGTGTCTCCCGTTGCCCCTAGTGGTACCCAGCAACGTGAGTCCGAAGATTCAGTGGCCGACTCGAAGGCCAACTGCACGCCCCCAGGCCCCTCCGCTACTCTGAACGTCCCACTCCCTCCACAAGCGTCCTCTTCTCGTTCGGGTGACCGTATGCGCCAGTTTACAGGGACTTGGAGCGAGGCGACGGATGGCAGTCGTCCGATGACCAGGCGAAGGGTCACGGGTAAGTGAGCAGCACAAAGCACCATGTTTCCTTCAGAGTTCTCTGCGTCTTTCACCTTCCCGAATTCAAGTTGTTTGCCTCGCTTGAAATATACGTCGCAGTAGTTGTACTAGTATTCCTCTCAAAGCTCTCTGAGTCGTTCAATGCCACAGGATAGCAGTGATCAGCACAGCAGGCCCATTCGGATACGTCGTGACACATGCCACGACTCGGACATGTACTTCGCGGGATGCTCTCGAGTGCATCGAGTCCTTGTTCAACAACCCATTCTTTGCAAATAAAATGGATTTTTCCCCTTTCAAACTATTTACGACTGCTGAGCGCCTTGTGAGGGTCTATACTGAATGGATGAGCAGTGAGAGTGCTTGGGAAATGCAGGTTAGAACTCACGTATTTGGTCCAGACGTTAGCTCATCTTCCTCCATAGTCACAGATACCTGGAAATGGTACACTTTGTGGCGTCGTCCTCTCGTCGGACAAAACGCATATCATGAACATTAGCGGCGGTAGGGTTGCACACCCACTCTTAATCAGCCTTGCGAATATCAAGATGGCCGTCAGGAACAAAGGATCTTCACACGCATTCCTCCTTCTGGCATTGATGCCAATTACACAATTCATCCATCCTAAGGCGAGGATTCGCAGTGTCCTCGAAGCTCGTCTCTTCCACCAATGCCTCGATATTGTCGTCGGTCCTCTCAAGAAAGCTGCCGAAATTGGCCGCATGATGTCGGATCCACTTGGCAACTTATGTTACTGCTTCACTCCCTTGGTCTCGTATATTGCAGACACTCCAGAAGCAGCTATGGTGGCCTGTGTACGCGGTCTCACATCTCATGTCACGATGGCAATGTACAAGAACTTCGGCGATGCACACCGTCATCCACCCCGCACTGCAGCCGTTACTATTGGACAGTTGAAGTCCATTCAATGCGATCCTCTGAGTGTTGAGGACTACTTCAAAGCTTGTGAGGCATTTCGGCTTAGCGGTGTGTCACACCCATTCTGGCGAAATTGGGCCCATGCACAACCTTGTCAATTCTTAACCTCCGAAGCTTTACATTACTGGCACGGAGAGTTCTGGGATCATGAGGTTCAGTGGTGCATTCAAGCACTCGGAGCCGCCGAGCTCGACTTTCGGTTCTCGATTATCCCCCCCATCACTGGCCTTCGTCAATTCCCTACTGGCATCACGAAGTTGCGACAGGTTTGTGGTCGAACCAAAAGGGATGTTCAACGATACATAGTCATCGCCATTGCGGGCGCTGCAAACCCTAGCGTTGTTAGCGCAGTTCGTGCCCTTATGGAATTCCGTTACAGGGCTCAGGCTCCAGCCCTCACTTCCACGTCACGCGATCTGATCCAAGCGTCATTACAAGAGTTTCATGATCGCAAGCATGCCATCACTGAAGGCGGTTTTCGCAGGGGCGCCTCATCTGGCGCGATCCTTGAGCATTGGTGTATTCCAAAACTCGAGCTACTTCAAAGTGTTGCTCCCAGTATCGAGAGGGTTGGATCCCCTTTACAGTGGTCTGCTGATACCACAGAGCATGCTCACATAGAGGTCGTCAAGGACCCCGCCTCGATGACTAATAACCAGAACTACAACAGTCAGATTTGCCGTCATCTCGATCGCGACGAGAAATGCCGTCTCTTCAACACCGCGATAGCCCTGTCTACACAGCCCTCTCACCATGACGATTCGGAGAACGCAAGTGACGGCGGTTCGGACGATGATGGCCAAGGGTACAGCGACACTGGAAATGTTTTGGACGACATATGGACTCCTCAGCACAAGTTGGCGAACTTTTTCGCCATCGCCGCTAGACTTCCTACCACGGCTGCACCAAGACCACCCCGCACATTCAGTGTCGGATCTACAGCGTTTCGTCTGAACTACGACGCCTCATTACGCCGTATCCCCATCGATGACATCGCTCGGATGTTCAACCTACCTGATCTGCGTGGGGCACTGGGCGACTATGTGGACCGTGAGGGTGACTTCGCGCAGAATTTCCATCAATTTGGGCAGAGGAGGTGTGCAGCGGATGACCACCTGCCATTCAGAGAGCTTCACATATGGTACAAGGTCCGTTTGCAACAGAAATCTTACCACGATCCATCCATCACTGCGCGTACCTTCACCATCCACGCACACCCTCCTCATCGTTCGTGGGATCGTGGGCGGTATGATTTTGCGACCATGAATACCGATCAAGAGAGTGTGTGGCCATCCAGCGGTTTACGGGGTATGCAATCCTGTCATCCGCAATCGACTTAAAGTACTGACCTCCAACTGAATCTTTCAGGACATACGGTTGTTAATGTCTGCCTCATTATGTGCCCGGCTTCTTCCAGGGGTGTAGCAGACGGTCCATTCTCAGGCCGGTTCTTACTATATGCACACCGCTTTAATATCGTTCCTCAGGGCAATAATTTGGTCGAACGCACTACAGGCTTGCATGTGCTCAAGTGGGCTACACAACGCGCATCCGGTCATTCCTCTGTTGTGGGAGACATTTTTCCGTTGGGTCAGTTGAGATCGTACGTTCACGTCGTCCCCCGTTTTGGTCCTGAAGCAGACAACCGTCTTACGTCTGGCACTTGCGTCGAGTATTCCGAGTCCTTTTTTTTGAATAAATACTTCGACAAAGATTTCTTTTACACCGTTAGCTAGTTTCTGCCGACAGTATGGAAATATAACACTTGTTGTGAAATAATGTCCAATACTACGTTGCGATCTAATTGGTGCACAAGTTTGTGAGCAACTACTATGTATCAACCGTGACTTTACGACCGATGTTGACGCGTGAGGTTTCCCATGCACAAGACTCCGAGTCAGCTGTATGATTGTCCACATTTGTCCTGCTCCACATCACACCTGTCGACGCTCATCAATACAACACAACATCAGGAATCCTCGTGCTATCCAGTCGTCTTTGAAGAGACTGTGGAGACTCCCTTGATCTAGGAGCTGCGGTCAGCTGTCGCGAAGAGCTCTGGTGAGGACAAACTCAGGCACGCACTGCGCAGAATCATCATCGCGACTATCAAGAGTAACCCTAAGTGAGCATGTATAGGTCCAAAGCTTGGCACGTTAGATTATGGGCTGACATTTTTTAACACGTCTAGTAGCAGCCTGCCTTCTCGATGCTCATCCGGTACATCATGCGCTCGAAGCACAAGCACAAACTGCTTCCAAGCTTTTATTGGGCGGTTTATCCAAAAGCACAAAGTTGAAGCAAGAGACGGTTCTCGTCGTGTGCGTACTTCTTTTTTGTTCCCGGAATTGTCTTTTCAATCGCATCACATCTTTCAGCAATGCCATTTGCAACATCCTCGTATATTCCCTTCCACTGCATGGTTCCTTGCACGGCTGAAGTAATCCTTTTTCTACCAAGACCCAGACGAGTACACCCGCTCGCTGCGGTGCTGTTCTCCACTTCCCCCAAAAGGCTTCGAAAGACGTGGAACTCCTCAAACCGCACATCTCCACTTTCCGCGCCAACTTTGAACATCGCCATTCATATGTCTAAAACCTCGGCTCTTCATTCTTTGTATCGTCCATCGCAAACACGAATCGCCCGTCCCGGATACTGTGTAACGCATGGATGATCCCACCAACAAGGCAAGCAACCTTCACGCACATAGTCGCATTCGTGCGCCTAAGTTTATTAATAGCCTTGATATCCTGACACGCGTCGGAGGCTGAGGGATGGCGCAGCGAGCATACCACGCCGCGACCCGAAACGAGTCGTAACGGAGATGCTAGCTGGATCAGCACCGGCAAGGCCGGGCCCCAGGAACAACATACCTAGGTCAGCGATGTCACCCCGAAAGCACACCAGGCAACTCACTAACCAGCCATGTCGACGAGGACGAATCAGAATGCAAAATAAGCAAGACATCTGCACCGTGCGGCGACACCAGCGGGCTTTGGTATGTCTATCATTCCTATCAGGTGTGTTTCCGACGTTGTCTGGCTCCTTTCTTCCTCCTGTTATTCCGAGTGGCTAATCCCTCGTCAAAAGTCTCCGCATGAACCTCGACATGGGCAAAATGGGTACATGCACAGCGAATTAAAGATTCCGGGTACGATCGTCCGCACGGGTACGCTCCCAGAGGAACTTGGAACGATCAATGCTCATGCAAACGGTTCACGTTCTAGTCCTCATGTAAGTGTTCAACCTTCCCTCACCTACGTGATTGTTGACCATTGTACCACGTAGGTGACCCCGGTAACAAACGATGACGGTACTATCACCCACCAAGTTTCCCCCTGATGAAGTCGCCATCGTCAAATGGACGGAGTCGGTCGGTCTGATCCTCATCAATATGGGACCGTACCTCTATAACTCTCCAAACACCCGCTGAGTCTACGCTCAACTACAACATCCCTGAGCCTTTCCCTTCACCTCCGAGTCGAAGCAGGGGGGAAGCCTCCATGGGTGACGTTCTGTTCTTGAAACCTGATGGTGATGTTGGTGGCGATGGACAGGGCTCAACCAAGCTGCCAGTGAAGTGTTTGGAGGGAGTGCAGGTATCTAGGATGTCGATCACTCTAGTAAGACCTTCCCTGTCACTGTCACTGTCACATTGTGAGTCACTGGAACACTGTTGTCGCTGGTTGCCGTGTGACTGTGGCCTGACAAATCTGTGACGTACTGTGTGCCTGTGGTGTAATCACGGGTCTTCATCAGCTCACTAATCTCAATGTCGGTGATGGACCCTCCTGGCAACCAAGACATTTTGAGTCCAAGATCATTGTATAACTGAGAAAGATAAGTTAGTACCGACTCTGCAATCATGATTCATACATGCCAGAATCTTCATTTCGAGACCGTAGTTCTTGAGGCAAGATTCGTCCAGCTCCACCCCTCGCCTCCTGTACATGTCAATGGCTTCACTCAGATACTCGTCAGCACAGGTATTCAACATTCCCAGGCGGTCGGGGAAACCTTCCGTGACTGCGGCACAGCGTGAGATGAAACGGGCATGGTCGAGGACGTACAACCACGATGTCCTAGTGTAAAATTTCAACTTGCAAGCATCTTTGTTGATGGGGTGGGTTTCTTGACCGTCGTCAAACTCGACTTCTTCACTATCGCTGTCACCACTGTCTTCATTGTCGATAACGTCACGGTCAATGCCGTGAAATTCTTCAGCACCATC
>QFES01012438.1:0-11202 GCA_003316375.1 Tylopilus plumbeoviolaceoides | reverse complement strand
TTGAAGACAACAACGAGAAAATGGAGGAGGGGGAAGACGACGAAGATGGAGAGGGAGAGGAGGAGGACAAGGGAGAGGACACTGACATGGAGCGAGTGGAAGAGGTTGGTGGGGACAAGGACAAGGACAAGAGCAAGGACGACGGTGCTGAGGAAGAGGACGAGAGCAAGGATAACGATGAGAACACGAGCGAGGACGAGGAGGAGGACACAAGAAAGGACGACGATGAGGACACAAGCAAGGACGAGAACAAGAGCGACGACGACGACGACGACGACAAGGTTGATGATGAGGATGGGAACATGGGTGAGAACAAGGGTGAGAAAGAGCGCGAGGAAACGCAGAGGCAGAGGCAGAGGCAAGAGAAAGAAGAAGAAGAAAAGAAGAAACAGAAACAGAAACAGAAACAGAAACAGAAACAGAAACAGAAACCGGAGGAAGGGGAGAGGAAGGGGAGGGATGATTCGAAAGGAGAAAAGGTCGGAAAAGGCAAGGGTTTGGGTCGACATTCAAATCCCAAAGGTGTGTCGATTACTTTCTCCCGCTTTCCCAATGGCTACTGAGGATCAAGTGACTTCTATAGCGAGCACTCTGTCCGACGTTGGTGCAGCGAAATCTGGTACGTCCCACGGGAGTCATTCTTTTTATATCGAACTGACATGCGGTTCACTAAAGATGACAACGCCATGCAATGTGATGACCTTACCCCTCCGCCATCGAATCAGCTAATGGTGGGGCGAAAGCGCACAACACGTGAGGATGACGGTGACATTGAAATGCCGAATAGAAAGCGCTCTGCAACGCCAGCGGCACCTGTCCAACATAGATCCAACATCATCGCATTCGACCCAACCCTCATTGTAGATCCGTCCAATCGTGAGTAGTATATTTCATGTATTTTCAGCAAGTAAATACATCGTTGCCTCCGTTTCTGTAGAACCACTGGCTAGTGACGATCAGATATCGTCGCAGAGAGTGCGAACATTGTCTCCAGGACCCATGGACATCATGGAAGACCAGGCGTCTCACTCACACCGATATGATATCAGTTCTGATCAGCATTCAGTTATGCATCACCTCGACATCACATCAATTGATAACTCGGCGGAGTCACGCATGCAGGTAGACATGCCCGACAAGCAGAACATTGCACACCATGCCCAGTCGAATGAGCAGTGTGGCATGGACAACAAACCACAGTCAGAGGTCAAGGATGTCACAGACGCTGTATCTGTCAAGCGACCTCGGGGGCGTCCACGAGGAAGCACGAAAGGGGGGAAACAGGAACAATCGGGCATGCAAGTAGATCTTCCCGACAAGCAGGGCCCTTTTCACATTGCTGCATCCAATGAACTGGGCTGTATGGACAAAAACCCAGAATTAGCTTTCAAGGATGCTGAAGACGCTGTCCCAGTGAGGCAGCCTCGAGGACGCCCCAAAGGAAGTACGAAGAAGGGCAAACAGAAACAGAAGGAAACGGCCTCACATGAATTCATTACCACGGACGTCATTCGAACTCGGAACCCATCGCTTCATAGATCCTCCATTTCCACAGAACATGCATATGAGGTAGTCAGAGTGGTCATTTCTCCAATAGAAAATCCAGCAGCGCTCTCGCAGCATGGTGGTATGCTCCACCACGAACCTGCCAATGTGACCACCATGGAAGGGACCTCCACACGACCACGACTACCATCGCAGACAATGTCATCCGCCTTGCCGGAAGGAAACACTCAAGTATCCTCATCATTGTTGACAAGCCTTGTGGACACGGTGCGATCGTTGGCAGAAGAGATAAGGGATGACGCAAAAAATGTGGATGCAAAGGCAAGCAACTTGCTTGCTTCTTTGTGGTATAGAATCCGACAACTTTTGCAGTTCATACAATTCTTGTCCGCTGTGAAGAAGGCTAACCGGAAGGATGCTGCGATGGTCTCGAACTCCTTTTCACGTGTGAAGATCGACAAACGTGCTAATGTACTGTTGTATTCGTTTCATGGAAAATGTGTGCTGACATCGTCAGCAGAGCAACCTCGTGCGAGATATCACACAGATGGGCCTTTATTTAATGAAGATGGAGCAGGATAAAAAACAGGTGACTATCCATGCAAAGAAAGGCTTTATGGTTCTGGCGCGTGAATGTGGACTGACAAATAACTCATGATTGTATGTATGGTATGATAAATCTGCTACATATACAATTCTCTGCTCTGCCTTTGGCAGAAAACACACTTGAGACCTTCTGGCTTGCTTCACGGCGTCCAGTGTGACGCGAGCCTTCCATCCCTCTCCCACATGTTCCCTTTCAGCATCCCGTGCTTCGTGCAGCATTTCCCAGACACACGATGTCTGCATTAAATTGCCTACTACACCATGAGCTTTCCCTCCAAACATTGGAAGGCACAGAAGCTTGACGAAGTCTGCGTCCAATAAAACCTTCGTCTCTCTACTCATTTGAATTATGGCCTCCTCCATTTGAACGCTGCCATTTGGTAGACTTTACAAACTAGAACAGTGGATCCAGTCGTTGAATCCATGACAATAGCGTTGTTCATCTCGGTCTGGGTTGACACTGAGGTTGCTTCATGATGTGGTATTTGACTCTTGTTGTTCTACTGCTCGAAATGCTTATTTTCTTACTGCCCTCTTCCAACTCATCATGGCAGCAAAGGCTCTCAGCACCAATGCTGTCCCAAGTCGGACCATGGTTTATTTAACACCTCTGACTGCACCAGACTAGATATATATTTCTCCCCTAGTCACTTAAAACATAATATTAAACTTCGAGAGTCGAGGGATTATCATGTCTCCTTTCTCTAGCAATCCTCCTCAGACGCTGGAGAGTCTCTCGGCTCGGAGTACCCACTTGAGGCTTATGAGCCAGGCGTGTGTCGATAACCCGATGGCAGTGGGTCATCACCTCTGCATGGAGGACGTCAGATGCGGTGCAGCTGAAGCCAACATATTATGAGCAATTTGGTTATGGGGTCGTGAAATCTACGTACTACCAATGGGGCGATACTATTTCTGGCGTGCTCTTGGAGTTGCCCGCAGCATTGGAAACGGTGGTGTTGTTTGTAGAGCACATTCTGTACACAGGCATCATCAGTACATTCATTTCCGTCCAGTCAAATACTTACTATCTGGTAATAGGTGAGGGTTGGTGGGAGTTAGAATAGCGGAGACGACAGAATTTATAGGAGTGTGGAGAGTAAACAACAATGGATAGAGTCCACACTCAGCCTGGTACGCAATGTGGCATGTGGAGACGTTCATGTGTGTCCACAACACGATGTCCTGTGTGGGGTGGAGTGTGGACGGTAAACAACAATGGCCTCCACAATTTATTTCAATTACACCTTGGTGTTCACCACCAAAGCCGTCTTACATTGTGTGTAACCTGACATTTCCCTCCTCAACCCGCTTTTCCTGCTCCGAAATCAGGCATTTTCAAATATGATCGCCAAAATCCTAGAATGACGGTAAGCCTCGGCGTAGATCAGCCGAAGATTACTGTCACCTTTGGTCCACGCGCCGGGGGAACTGTTGTGTGTCGCGCTATTAACATAGATGTAAACGTCGGTACCTGCATCTCGGCGTTAGCGCTGATCGACGTATAACATTTCAATCACATCATTTGGACGTACAGCGTATATACATCAACAGAAATTCAAACCGCCATGTTGATGTCCATCATCATTTGATACCGGGACGCTACAACCGTGGGTCAGTGGTGGCGAGAGGTGGAGAGCAACGCGCAACATACAAATCACCAACAGACAGCTGCAGTCTGGCCATGCAGCCATCGTAATCGCTGTCCACACATCTAATATCAAGAATTGGAGAGTGATTGGACGTGGTGGAGTGTGTGTTGAAAAGTGCGTTCAACCACAAAAAGGTGTGCTGTCATTCTGGGAGGACTTCCCACGCATTTCCTCCGCCACGTGATGTTTGCCCATAAGAGGTCATCATTGTGTTCAACACGTTCCATGGCGTGTGTGTGTTGATACGCCACGTAATATGGCATTGGTGATCCTTGTCAGTGCTCTACATGTCTCATACCTGGCCACGCATGAATGCGCAATGTGAACGCACGCTTACCATGAAGTCGAACATAGTCGAACATATGTTCGACACGCATTGATCAGTCGCTCCGGAAATTGTGAACCATATGACCTAGGTAGGACGTAGTCTAATATGTCTGGCGCACATTATGTAGTTTTTTTACGGGCGTCATGAACCTTATAACCGAATTCGAACATAGTCAAACATATGGTCGACTATGTTCGACGCAAATTACTCAGTCCCTTCAGGCATTGGAAAGGAACATGGAACCATGCGGATGGAGCCAAGGGCGTTGCATACGAATCGCGTAACATGTATATGCGCTCCATGAGGAGTCGACGTGCACCGAACAGGATACACAGTCGATGCTATCGATGATGTAACATAATTTCACATACATTTTCGGGAGTGAAAGCAAACCCTTAACGTGGATTCCGAAACCAAACACACATAACACGTGCAGGGCCACGTTACGGAACAATGTATAGGAGTCGTGTAGCGTGTGATGGAAGTGACAGAAGGGCGAACAGCCGTCATCCACATTGACGTGTTATGGAATGTTAGCCGAATAAGAATGATATATACACGGTCGAAAAATAGGTGGCCATTCGGTGAGACCCCACTATGACCGCAGAGTGGCGTTGGCATGTTAATCCCATTGCAGGAGAGGTAGATGTCACTTTGACGGTTTCTGTTGAGGTAAGACTTGGTTAGTATGCTGAGAATACAACCCACAGTAGCACGCACACAGATAGCGCGGTCATGGTTAGAGGAAGTGAGGGAGCACATCCAGTTCGAGTATCATGCGATATACAATGTAAGTCAGAAAATAAATTGGCACATCGAGGGCGACCATTGAACACCATAACATCAGTTCCCCTCTGTGGAATCTGTGGAACGCTTCGTTGCTTCATGTGAGGAGGGGTTTGCGTCGGAGCAGGCCTGGATGGCGAGCCTTTATTCCCCCTCTCTTGTCCGTAATAGAGTTGGAGAGATTATCCAGGCAGAGGCGGAAAGGAATATGGGTGTTATGAACGTGAACTGACGGGACGAGGTTGTGTATTGCGTAGTGCGTAAATCATTAGGATGTGGCGACGTTCAGCCATCTAGGTTCGGTGTGCCGAACCTAAGTTCCAATAATAATCACTTGTGTCGTTCCCTTTGAGAATGGTTCAGAGCGGCGTGCGTACTAGATATCTGCCATGCACAGCGCAGATATGTGTAGCACACGGCAACCTAATCACATCGCTTGTCAAACGTGCATTCAAGTCGTCTGACGCTTTGGTTACCTTCCAGACCTGGTGTTGTGTTATATCACTTATACGTGTGATAAGCTGGGCTTTCATTTCATTTGCATTGCTGGCTATTCAGACCGGTTCAATGACGATTCTGCTGCATCCACATACAATCGCCCACTGAGTACATCTATATCCACATCACTGTTGTGGTCGACTCGAGAACAAACTCCTGATCCAAGTGTAAAGACTCCCTTGTTCTCTTCGCATATCTCTAAGCTGATCCATGATCCCATCCACCTGACCTTGATTGATGTCGATTATCTGTTGCAGGGCTGCGTCGACATTGCTCTTAATGTTGGTGGTAATCCGCCCTTCGGTCGCTGCAAGTTGAATGCGAAAGCCATCCACCTGGGCATCGACCACCCTCAACTCTGTCTCAGCATTCTCTACACAGGCATTGACGACTTCCTGGTTGGCCTCCATACCCCGCATCCTGCCGCGGAGACTGTCGAGTTCGGTACGCTGCTGAGCTACTTGCAACTCCAAGTCTTTCATGTCAAAGTATAGCTGTGTGGGGGTAGCATTTTCTTGAGTTGTATCATTCAGTCAGATATGAAAGGCCCACACGATACTTACAGATATCGCTCACCTGCTTCTGCCATGCGGCGCGTAAATCCAAAAGTGTCGGCACTGGATGCCGATGGTACTAAAGAAAGTGTCCCTTTTACATATCAAGCGAACGCCCATTGTAATGAGTGCATACCTTGTTGAGTGGGATGATCGGATGTATTCGCCGATTCGCTGATGATTGATTCTCTGGAGGTCATGGTAGTTGGAGTTAGATCGCGTGTGACTGACGTGGCCGGGCTATTTATAAGCGTTTCGGAGGATGAAATCGGACACTGCTGTCCGGAACATTCCGGCTGCCCTGCACACAAGCAATTAGAGCCATTGCACATTCAGGTTGCAGGCATCTTGCTGTCGTCATTCAAATGTTGATGCTGATGGTTTCACAGTAAATAAAGATGGTATATATTGCTTAACTATCTGTATACGGACCGGTTGAGCTTCCTGCCACTCAGTTTGGCGACATCTAATGGGCATCTATTTTAACAGTCAATGAGCTCTATCGACGACTCGGAGCCGAGGTGTTCATAGCAGCATTGCTTACACTGTGTTCGTACGATGTTCATATTATGTTCATAATAGGTTCGTAATAGGTCCGCACGTTGTTCCTAGACGCGCTCATACACATTTGCTGTGTTGCCACATATTCAAATGGCTGTCAAAGCCCAAGGAGATATCAGCATTACATAAGATATACCTCTTGTATCGCTTGGCAGCGCAGCTATTTATGTAATTGAACACATTATAAAGGAGGATAAACCCTCAGCGAGTCAGTCACCGAGTCTGAATCAGCCAAAGTCCTTTCAGAACGCCATGCCAAGATATTGTTGGTCGAAGGTAGGTCATATTCTATTATTCCTCTTGTATCTCATCCATGACTGATTGGTTACACAGTGTATACAGACGCTGGCCACCGTACGCTCTCTTCCTTTAGGCAAATCTGCTGCTGATCAATAGTTCCAATTCCAGGACGATAAAGAGGTGCGTGGTTAATTTACAGCATACCAGAAATTCTGGATCATACCGCGATCGCACAGCTGGCAGATTATATATTACGTGAGAATGCCCAGCTTATCCGTGTCATCAAGGACATGGTGATCAAGGACAGCATTATATCAGAGAATATAATCTCTGAGCGAACTTACACTGCACTTCTGGCCTTCCTTCAGGTGTGGCATTGTCTCATGTCATATTTACGGTCCACAGGTGGACCATATTTCAGACAATCAAGCAGGAATCCTGGAGGCGTGCAGAAATACTTTCGCCAGGGATTTCAACAGAGTATGATTGGCTTGAAGATTGGATAGTGCGGAATGGGATGAACTTTTCTGCACTCAAGACAATCAACCTAGAATCGATCTTGGATGAGACGACAGAGACTGCAAGTCAGAAGCTTGTCGACGATGAAGGCTTTTCACGTCCTGACGCGCCAGAAGTATCAGAGGATGATGTGATGCAAGGTATGCAGACAGGAGTTATAACAGGACACTCTGTCTGAAGCTCCATGCAGTGGACGATGGGAGTGAGGAGGTGGTATATACAGACTGGTCACTATCCAGTCCGGTACCATCACAGACGCAGTGTAACTCCACCATGCAACCCCCAATGTTGATGAAACCTTGGGAGATTCATGCTGTGATGGGGGCTGCCGGTGAGTGGCAGATGCCGCCTACACGATGCACTGTATTGACAGATGATGATTTAAGAAGAGGAATACACATGGAAGCGTCTTCGAGAGGCACTCTTGGAGCGCAATACGGAGCTGAAGGTCGTCAAATTTAACAGAATTCCAGGTATGATTCGTGTCATCTGGGATGCACATTGGGATTCTATGCATCAAAACGGCCATGCATGCACTCGTTTCGCGATGTATGTCGAGGGGAAGATAGATGTGGAAGCCGCCGAACGGGCACCATGTCAGGTGGCGATCAAGCACGTCATGGTTGCCCTCAAGAAGGTTCCAGAACTGCAGCGATATTATGACCATGCATGCAAGCTGTTAAAGTTCGAAGCACAAGGTTTGCATATGAGAATGGTACCCTCAGAGCGTCTGGAGGAATTTTACGATGGTCGGCTGTTAGCAGAGTGGGCCAAACAGTCGTAGAGAAACGGGATTCCTGGGTAGCACGTACCCCGATGTGGAAAGTAGATATAACAATGACCGATGCAGAATCTGACGTTGATGGGTTTATGGAAGGTGTATGGCGGATGGCGAACATGTCAAAAGATACATACATGCCAGAAATCAGAAATGAATATCAAGGGCTTTACAATGCTCATATCAGTATTTGAAATCATGGTATTTCGGAAGCTGGAAAGGACGATCTGGGTAGATAACAAGTGTAACCAGTTCATCCGATTGTGTCAAACATGGAAATGACGAAGATTGCAACCAATGTGAACATAATATGTTTATTCCCCAACCACTCATATATCCATCTCATAGCTTGCCTTGCTATAAATTCATTTCTACAACACAGAAGATATCTTATCTACGACACACATCAAGGCTCCCCATACTTGTTTACCAGAACTTCGATGCTGAAAAGATGGATCTGGCCTCCTTGTCTACAGTGGTGAAGTATTCAACACCATATCTCCAACGTGCCGTCCGTCCCTCCCAGACGGTTCCAAGGTAGATTTCTTGAGTCACCCATACTGAGATAAATGTTGATAAACATGGATGTAATTCGAGAGGAGGGTGAGACGCACCAAGTTCAAATACATTCATGCTGTGAATGTCCAACTCTGGATTCTCCTCCTTCCAACTGGACACCAAGGTTGGTTCATGCCTTCCAAGGTAGAAATCTTCCACCATGTATGTGTCGAAGAATGGGATTCGAACTTGTTCCGGGAGCTGAGCGACGGCCGATGTGAAAAGAGGGCGACAGAAGTCGAAGACCTTTGCATGGTAGATGGTGTTCTCCCAGATCCGGTTTTTGATCTCGTAGGACAGTGTAGTTTTCACGGAGAGGTGAAAGAGGACATCGCCGCGATAAAGAAATCGACGAATGAGCTGGAGATAGTGGGGTGGGATTGTGGTCTCAGTTTCCCACTCTGCGATGTTGAGGGGTATGTCCGCGAGTGGCGCTGATATTATAGAAAACAGATTCGTATCTGGGTCCTTGCTAAGCCTGTAACGTTTTGATACATTGATCAAAACATCGTCGAGGTTGACTGTTGTATCGAGGGAAGAGAATAGGTGTGCGGAGGGAAGTTGCATGTACTGTGGTGCTTGCATTGTTGGCTTTGTCATGTTCACCGTTTGCGCATGCTTATATAGGTTGGATTCCTTTGCTTACTAATCATTCCTTTGTTTGGATGGTACCATTGTTTGGATGGTACCATTGTTCTAATGACAGCGGAGTGCGAAACCGTTGACATGCCTTGATAATTACACACACGAGGTGCCACTCCTTGGCTCGGAATGTACAATTGTTCTAATGACAGCTGAGTGCACACACAATACGCCCTGCAGACCGTGTGTTCAATTACGTTTTGCACCCATTTGGATGTTGTAAGTACGATTCGGCAGACGCAGAGGGTTTTCTGGAAGGTCATGCTGAGTATTAGGAGACATATAGCCGAAGTCGAACATAGTTGAACATATGTTCGACGCATGTTCAACCTAGGTGATATGGTTCACAACGCCTGGAACGACTGATCAATGTGAGTCGAACATATGTTCGACCATGTTCGACGCATGTTCGACTTAGGTTATATGGTTCATAACGTCTGGAATGACTGCGCAATGCGAGGCGAACATATATTCGACTCTGGTCGACTCATGTTCGACTTATGGTACATGGTTCACAGTACATGGAACAACCGATCGACTTTTGCATCCGTGTAGTGTTCGACAAGTCCTTCCGTCCCATTCGACCTTCGGCGAATCACATTCATAATATCCGAATGGGCGCCAAGTGTAATAGAAGGGGTGTTCTGCAGGCCGTGTTGTGTGTGTAAAATGGGCGTGGATTTACCTTGCTTCAGCTATACATGAGCTTATCATATTCAATGCGGCAGAAAGCTACATAGATATAACGAACTCGTGCAATAGACCTTTCAGGACACACTCTGACCCGGGATCCCACCAGCTTCCTTTACCTAGCTCGGACACTGCGTCCGTAACCTCGAGCCCGATTTTCAGCTTATCGACAATGCGTAACGCTGCCGCGCACTCTCCCCTGATTTCCTGTCTCATTATATCATCGTTTCCAATTTCGGGCGTCGAAGCCATGGTATTTTGCGTGATGTATTCTCGCTCATTTTCAACGAGGGCGATCAGCGCCAGAATACATCGTCTGTAGAATTTTCCTATCGATGGAGCAATGTTAGGGCATTGTGGAGTTTTAGATGAGGATACATACGTGTCGTCTGCTGTGCGATTACTGGAAGCCCAAGCACCATCCATGTAACATAGCGCTGAATAGACGGATGCTCGGCATTTGTCGCCATGCTGGCCCGATCACCTTCCGCCTGTCCGGGGTTTTTCGTGCAATCGTATAGCTGGGCCATGTATGTAAGATGCATGGTAGAATAGCATAGGAAGTGACCGCCAGATGTCAAACCATTCTGGGGCGTGTACACCATATGGTTCGCGCCAGGCGGCTGGATGCTGTGTGTGCACGAGTCTGTCTGGCAATGGGAAATGTAAGATGTAGTTACATACAGTGTGTCGCCCCTTCGAAGAAGAAGCGCGCCGAACGGGACTTCTGGAACCTTCAATTCCAGGCTATCCTTGAACAGCGCATCCCAGGCCTCGAACGTCGACTTCATACGAGCGCCAGCCTCGCCCGCGGTGCCGAAGTATACCCATACCCTGCTTCCAGACCTTACGGTGATGTGGGTACAGAGGCCGGAAGCATCGTGATACATGTATGTGAGGAAGCAACCGTGCGTTAGCAGGTCCCAACCGCAGACTCTATCCGTGTCTCCGATGATCGCCTGTACTCCACGGAGGGTCTTTGCAGCGTTATTTCCAGTCTTCGGGAGATGGACTGCGTTCATCGTTGCAGACCTCGCATTGATATTGTCCGACAATGGCCTGAAAAGGGCAAACGAATTAGTGTCTTAGGCGAGCCTGCGGGACGTGACATGTGGATACTGACCGTACGAATATAGGAACGTCTGGCTGAAGGTTCGGAAGTTCCGTGACGTTCATACAGTGCTTCGGGCTATCTGCAAGGGTGATAAAGCCCTCCATCAGGAAAACGAGGAAGTGCAGATATAGCTAGATATATATGGTAACAGTATGTCAATTTGAAATGTA
>QFES01012352.1:0-11289 GCA_003316375.1 Tylopilus plumbeoviolaceoides | reverse complement strand
AATCATCATCAAACCACCCTCTGACGTTGTGAGTTCTGTCATGTTTCATCAAGTTCACAAATCTGAACGAAATTTTGCTCCCATCCCCTTCTGATTAGCCTCTGTTCTCTTTGTCTCACCTTCGCCTCACTCTCCAGGAACCAGACCTTCAAATCGATGGTGCTGCCCTCGATTCATGGGAGAACGGTCAACTCGCGGATGCGGAAGCTTCATTGACTGCGGCGATCCCCGCACGTCATGGTCGTAGCCAAAGCTATGTGTTTGCTTGTCGGTCTCTTATAATGGCACGTAAGGGAGAGTTAGGTGCCGCGATTGTCGATGCCAACGAGGTTTCGTCTTCTCCGCTACTTCTCCGATGCTAATGCTAACCCCCATAAAGTCCATCAGACTTCACCCATCTCTCATTGGTTACATTGCGAAGAGCGTAGCACTCGTCGCCAATGAGGAGAAGCGCGCCGGATATCGGGCTTGCGATGTTGCCTTCGAATAGTTCCACTCATCTCACATTAGCTTCTTGCTTCTGATCAAGGTGCGTACTACATATGTCTGAGTTCGACATCTAACATTCATTCCCCCACTCCACCTGTCTAACCAGGCCGTCGTTGTATTTATGGCCGGAGAGCGGAATGATGCGATATCTCGTTTAGATGGTCCCATCGCCACTGTGCATGCCAATGCGATATGTTGCATGGTCCAGGTAGGTGCATAACATGATACGATTCAGGAAAAACGCCGCTGATGTGTCCAGCAGGCGTATATGTACTTCGCTGTCGGAAACTCGTACGTGGAGAGCGGCCAGTACAAAAGGGCATTGCAGTCATTTGAGAGCGCACAAGTTCGAATGCGGCGTCACACAGGTCAATCCCTATTAGTGACCTCATTGGTACACTTTTTGGCCTCTTTCATATCGTGACTACTCATTGTCATCATCAGATATCGGGATGGAGGTTTCATGATCTTGGCATAGCACTTCAACAGCGTAGTTGTGAAGCTCTCCGTGCGGCTGGCCACGCGAAGGAGGCAGCTGAGTCTCTTCTGGAACTGGTAAATACCTTCGGAGAAGAAGTCAACGTTAACGCATCTATCACAAGATGGGTCTCTGGTATGCATATTCTCCAAACCTGCTCTCTGTACACCTGAATTTCTCTGTAGATTTCTCTTATGGGTGTCTCTCCGCTCCTGAATTTAGTGGTGGTGCATCCTCGCAAGCAGTCCAAGATGGTAGAGCGCTGGCGGCTCGTACAGCCACGTTACTCTTGAAGGAGTGGGCAAGCACAACGTTAGCATGTAGCTCGTGGAGGATGACTTGCTCGTCGCTGCTAGAGTAAGTGTCTCACTTAATTCTGATATTGTTTCTCCGCCTGACGCTCTCGGCCTCAAGTTCACAGTCTCGAGGTTTATGATCTATCATACACTCTGTGAACGTCTTGAGACAATTAATCGCTTGCTGGATGCTAGCGACTGTTTTAATCAAATGCTGAGCGAGTTGACGTTTGAAACAGGGCAACATGACAAGAGGTGGGTCATTGGTGAGTTGAGCCTGCCGCGCCGGCGACGACGGTGACAAAGATGTTATTTAGAGTTCAGGCTGCATTGTCGCAAACGACTGGAAAGCCTTGGAGACGTTGCGATGGACGCACAAAAACATGATGATGCATTCGCTTACTATGTCCCACGATCAACGCATCTATCCTGGCCTTTTAATGAAACGAAGCAAGGCACTGGTGGCAAAAGATTTATGGCAAAATGCCCTACGTGACGTAAAACAGGTAAATAGACTATTTCTGCGTTCCACATATTTGTTCTCATTGACGTTGGTTAGGCAATCAGGCTTGATCCACTCATCCGTGAAACTATTGTGATAGAGTGGGCGAAGATGAGTTTGGCCAATGGCTTGTGGACGGGTGCTTTGTCTGCCGCTCATGATGTACTAGTAAGCATCACTTCTTCGGTTGCGTTAAGTTTGACCCATAGTTTGAAGCTCGAGGTTCCAGCGCTCACGACTTATGAAGTCACGTGTGAGGCTCTTGAAAGAGTCGAGGCTATGGTGGACGCGGTCGAATGTTTCCACCAAATGGAGGCTTTTTTGCCGGAGCTACCTGTACAGGATGGACATTCGGGCTGGGTTCTTGGTGAGCAATTTTACATGCCGTTCTGGTGGTGTTTGTGACCCGAACCATCTTATTTCAGCTTTCAAGCATCGCTGCTTTGAAAAGCTGGAATGTTTGGGGGATTCAGCCATGGGTGAACGCCGGCATGATGAAGCCCGCAAGTACTATTTGGCTGCACTATCCGTTCAATCCGCCCAGTCCAATGGTTACTTCATCTTACGAAGCAAAGTTTCCATGGCAAACGGGTCTTGGGACGAAGCTATAGGCGAAGCAGAGCAGGTACGTGGTCTCTTTCTTCCACAAGGTCCACCCTTGTTAATCGGCGACCATGAGGCGCTCTCGCTTGATCCATCGTCACCACACTGCTACGAGACGAAACACGCTGCGTTACATGGAGCAGGCAAATACGACCTCGCGACCCAAGTACTTGAGACGATGTTCTCGACAATGGCCGAGTCTTCTGACCCGGACATTCGAGGTGAGATGGTCCTCCGAGCCGAGGTCTTGTTTCATGACGGTTTGTTGACTATCCCCGATAGCTCTTCGTCGGCAGTACGTCAATCCATCAAACACACGAAAAGTAACCCGCCGAATCGTTCAACGAACCCTTCGTCACTTATCACGCGTGCTAATCGAAACAACTACCGGTCGGCTCCTCAACAAAGTGGAACAAGGATCTACATTCGAATCTCTCCCAACCTTCAACGAACTCATTTCATCGATGACAACACATATTGATCGCATTCGCATCAAGCAGAAGTAAGGAAGTTCTTCCGATACGCAATGCTATCCCACACGTGGGAAGAAAACGAACCGCTGTTCCAACAGGTCTTCCACATCAGGGTGCATGACCTCGACCAATCTCCGACTCACAACAACCTGAAAAAGTTCTGCGAGGTTGCTCGGGATGCTGGATTCCTCTGGGCATGGAGCGATACTTGTTGCATTGACAAGCAGGGCCACTTGGTGCTCCAGGAGGCTTTAGTCGCCATGTTCAAATGGTACCGTGACTCGGCTTTGGTAATCGTCTTTCTCCGAGGCGTTTTATCCCTGGCACAGCCGGGAGATCTTGCGAGGACCGTTTGGAACACTCGCGGATGGACACTCCAGGAATACGTCGCTGTGAAGGTCATTCGATTCTACACGGAGGATTGGACGTTGTATCTGGATCCGGACATGTGGAACCACAAATAGTCGGTGGTGATCATCTCGGAGGTGGAAAAGGTAACTGGGGTGTCGGTCCAGCAATTAGTGGCGCTTCGTCCAGGCTTGAACAGTGTTAGGGAAAAACTTCACCTCGCTTCGACACGGAAAACAACATTTGTGGAAGATGCTGCTTACTCATTGCTCGGCATTTTCTCCGTCTCGGGCATACCTGCAATATATGGCGAAGGAGAAGGCGCATTAGGACGCTTGTTAGCACACATCCTCTCTGGCTCGGGGGATGTTAGCATCCTTGCATGGACAGGAGAGTCCAGCAACTACAATAGTTGCTTGCCGGCTCGCATCACCGTGTTCAACCACCCAGCAACGTCACATCTCCCAGTCTCCATCGAGGAAACCCCAGTAGAAACGCTGATCACTGCATTACGCACGCCTTTAGTCGATAAAGAGGTGGCCGTAAGGCCGTACAACCGCCTCAACGAGCTTCCCGCCCCTTGGTTTGCCGCGAGTAGGATGAAACTTCCATGCATCGCATTCAAAATCTCAACCCCTCATCCTTCCCGAGGAGGTTATCGCACTGGAAGTGTATACTATGTCGATACTGCCGCCTTTGAACTGGTGGACAAAACAGAATCCATCCAGGCTGAACTCCCTGTATCTCGTTTACCCTTGGCTGGATACCCTGCTAGACCGTGAGGATATGCAGGGTGGCTCATTTGGGGAAGACGATGTCGTGGAGCCATCTTCACCGGACGCCGATGATGAAGACCTATTTCCGGAGGAGGAAATGTCTGGCCATCACATTGCGCCTATCGTGAACCTAAGCCGCCGTCATCCCCGCAGACGGACACAGTCAAAGAACCCCTGGATGCCGAGACGCGTGCACTGCGACTCCTCGCTCGTCTCCGACAGCCTTTTGGTGCGCTTTTGCTCACAGCTGTGTCGACGCGTCGCCGCATGTTGGTGTACAGGCGAGTCATTACTGACATCACCATCACCGTGCAACTCAGGGAGAATTTCCCTTTGACTGAACTGCTAGACAACGTCCTTGAACGTCCTAGTTCTGCGAGTTACGCCTTACAGCTACAGCTTCCGTATAAACTCTTCGAAAACAGTAAACCTCTGTGTGGAAATGAGCGGGTTCGCTGAGTACTTCTCAAGGTGTCACGCTACCGAATATGTTGTCCCCATGCATAGCAGTGGGAACACAAAGCTCAACGCTCAGCATAAATCCTACAAGCGATACCGTCGCATTTGTTTTACAAGTTTATTTAGTTTGTCTTGGGTCGCAGTGCATCCTTCCTCAACCTCCTCCGCACTATGACTTTGACTCCTTTGCAGCCTTCAACTTGTCCACCTGGTACTCCATAGTCCAATTCTCCACCTGGTCTCCATTTTTCAGAGCGGCATCAAGGTTATCTTTCACTTCCTCAAACTTCTTATCAAGGATCTTGGCATGATTTTGAGCGAGCCGACAGGGTACCGTCGCATAGTGCCAAGCCCCCACAGGAGTAGATATGTCTAACCTCTCTACCAGTCGTTCGAAAAGGTAGACGAACTGTGTGATGAACACCGTCAGCACATGAATAAGTCATGCAGCACGAGCAAGTACGTTGTCGTCCCGAACAACAGCGGCTGGTAAAACGACGATAGGTCCACCCGCCTGTACACCATATGCAGGGAAAATCGTGATTCAGATCGCTTGAAGAAACTTGACGGATGCAATGAGGTACATCCTGAGCTGATTCGTGCCTTTCATGAAACTGTCAGATGCCTTTTTGTACACTGCAGTCAGAACCGGCAGCTCCAGATAAGTGGCATCCGCTCTGAGCTGCCACCGCTGGAACTTGGAAGTCAATTCGTTCGTCGATTCCGGAGAACCCGCTTGTCCATTTTCAAAAGAAAGAATAGAGGTAGAGACAGAGGATAAGGCAACAGTATAGCGGATTGGAGTTCTGTCACGAGGACTGGGTTTGGGTGGCCCCGCGACTTTTTCTTCTCTTCCTTCCTCAGCGGAGCAGACAACCAACAGGAAGTGACCGTGGGCTCCAGGTGATACTTTTGGAAGGTCTACTAGCAAACGTCCAAATGCATCACACCGACCTTTGGGCGGAGCTTTTAAGAGGCTGGAAATCCTTTGTGCTTCCGTCTCTTCCTCGGCTGCTGCTACCCAACTTGACCACCGGGCATTGACATAAGAGGCGTTCCGAGACTCCTGAGTGTCTGTGCCTGGAAGAGCACCGCGACTTTCCAACCAGGCTTCTAGATCAGTGGCTTGATGGTTAAGAAGCTTTATTATTGATGACTGAAGCTTGCTTTGATTGCTACCTTGCAAACTATCACTCTTGGGGAAGCGGAGAGTCGCCTTCAACCTGTAAGAACATCACGAGGGGACATCTGAGCAAGTCAGTAAAGACATACGTTGGCCGTGATGCGGGATCTTCAAGGTTAGCAACTGAGTAGCCATCAACCAGAGTCTGCAGCACACCATGCTTCGTTGGTTGGACGAGGCGTATGAAGAAGTCGAATATCAAGCGGTCATGATCATGGCGCCAAGCCGCTTCCCAAAGGTTCTTTCGAAGCTCTTTCTTTTCACGAGACCTGCGAGAAGCTTGAAATATCGCTGAAAAGCTGTCTTCAAGAATCCGCAAGTCGACGGGAAAGTCTTCTACCGTGACGCATTGAACCGCATTCGACCGAACCTTGAGCGCAGCTACACTTTCGAGTAGTTTCGTGTATGTACGGCTCAAGGGCTGCACCGACTGGGGGGAGGTCCTTCTGCTCAACACAATGAGACATTTTATGAAGTATGTGGAATGGAAACACGCGCACTCTAGTATTCCACGTATTGGGCCAGATGAAGCCCGCCATCGCGCTGTACTCTTTAAAAAACTCCAGATCGGTTGGAATGGCTCGCGGCACCACCCGACGACCGAACATCCAACGGTAAAGTCTGTTTTCACCAGAGACGGCCCCCGCGAACCTGCAGAGAAATATTTTCAGCATGTCCTACCAAAAATGTGGCATACTCTAACTTGGAACGCGAAATATATGATTGGGTATTTGAAGCCGGTCCTCCGGGCTTTCTATGCAAGTTATCAATTAAGGGGTTGCCAGGAGCCGCTCACTAACGACGCTTTCGCCCATTCTCTCAAGAGTAATCACGTGTGGCCGCGATCGGGTGGTGGCCAATGGGGCAGATTGGTCATGCCCAGGGTAGACCAATCGACCCCTGGGCATGGCGGTGCTACCCGTCCGGGCAGATTGGTCATGCCCAGGGTAGACCAATCGACCCCTGGGCATGGCGGTGCTACCCGTCCGCAGGCTCCGCTTGTAATTACATAAGCTGGCTGCAAATCAGCGCCACGGTTCTCGCCCCACAGCTTCAAGCGCCATCTCACAGATGCAATCGTCGGGATCTCATTCCACCCAGGAAGGTTCTGGTGAGGATGAGGCCGATGAGGTTTGGTATGGCTATGCTTATAGACAAATTGATTGGCTTGCTTACAACGGCGGTAGTGCGTACATTTTTCGAAGAAAACGCCGAAACTTGAACCGAGCCCATACACCAACATTCCCATCTAATGCACCAGATATAGGTGGCGAGGGCGGCGGCGGTGCCGTTCGAGGCGGCGAAGGCGACGATGCCGTTCAAGGCGACAAAGACGACGATGCCGATCAAGGCGGCGAAGACGACGATGCCGTTCAAGGCGGCGAACACGACGACGACGAAAATAGAGCGGACAAAAAAGGTGATGGCGACAGCGACGGAGGTGGGGAGCGACAGCAGAATGAGTCGCCAGGAGAAAATCCCCGTAAGCGGAAGAAACCGGGAAAGCGCGAAGAAAGGCGTTCGCAGCGTCACCCACCCACACAAGAGTTGGCCCATCAGCGAAGTTGGGTTTTGCCACAGGCGCAAGGAAGAGCGGTACAACTCTCGGCCACTACCGACAGGCCAGAACACGAGGATGATACGTCCTCGAGTTTGCCATACTCCAGGAGCCCAGTCTTTCACCCCCTCCGCCTAGATAATGCAGATGCGGCTCTCGAAAGGTTGTCGCGCATCTGTAGCTGCTGTGGGGACTTTGGTCTTCTGCTGCAGTGCACTAGAGCTGGCTGTTGGAATACTCTGTGCTACTGGAAGTCCAACGATCTCCCGTGTATGCAGAAAGACAGCATGAAAGACGCAGAATTCGAATTCCTTTGCCCCCCATGCACTATCAAGTGTAATCGACCTGTGGCGGTAAGCACCATCATGTATCTGATGTGCTCAGGGCGGGCATCTAACCCCAGCCCTCCAGTACCGCTGCGTTCCGCGAGCGACGTATCTTTGTGGAAGTCGCACGCTTCGGCCACTGATCTTACGGGGAATTCTTCGTAACCCCTCCAACAACTCCTCATACGAACTCCTGAACCTCCATATGAGGTCTTATTTCGTCAACAACCCCAACTGGGTACGTAACGTCGCGACTCTGTTAGTGTAACACCTATTGACCAACACCTCGCATTAGTTGGCATCAACCACGGCCCCTCTGTCAACTTCAAACACCCCTCAAGCGGACGCATGTACAGAGGATCTGATCAAGGAATGCGGCCATTCAGACGTACTTGTTTTACTTGATACCAGGCCGGAAAGCTCAGCCAGCGAACTGTTGCGCGGTCGCTTTGGCAAATATGCTGGGAATATTCACACAGTAAGCTCTCAATCTACAGTTCCCGTGAAGTCCTTCAGCTTATCGCATGTAGGTTGTGGCCAGCCATCTTGGGCCCAACATATGGCAGCTGCTGCCAGCGATGAGTGGCCTAAGAGGACTTGTCGCTTTTGCCGGGGGGGATGGTCCCAATGCAGAGGAGTGCTTCGGTAGTATACGTCGCGTAATTCAAAGGTGTGCCCACTCGCGGCCCCGGGTGGCACGTGCGCTCATTTATTTTCAGTGGCCATTTGCATTTTGGGCTCGCATTCGCGAATCGGTCGAGTGTAGACCTGGCAACCATCATGCCATTTGTGCTGCAGGTGGTTGAAGATTCCTATATCCGCCGCCTGCCTATCGAAGAGGTCCTCCAGGACCAGATTCCCAGGGCGCGTAGCATCCTCTCCCACACACCCATCATCTTCGTTTGCAAGACTTCCAAGCCAGACACTCTCAGCCGGCGTTATATCATGTCTTCAAAAAGCGCGGTTTGGGGTTTGGAACATTCATGCGGTAACCTGCAGTGCACAGCCACGGCAACGGACGTCCGGCCACACTTCAGGAAGCGCCATAACAACCACGATGTCGCCAAATTCAAGTGCAGTGTATGCGGATGGAGATCTGGGTGGCTCCGTCGACCAGCATTCCTGAAACCGGTGAAGGACGCAATGCATATTTTCTTCCACAGCCTCCCAGTCGGAAATGGAGGCGGCATATAGCTCGAACCTCAACCCATGGAATCCACCGCTGTACCTGGGGAGTTGAGGCAAAATGAGTACTTTCATTGCTTTCCTGCTGTGGATGTACAAATGGCAACGACGGGGGTGACTCCGAGAACGACTGATGTAGAATATGGTGGAGAGAGCAACGGCGGCAGCGCGTAGCGCTGTCCGGCTCCAGGGCCTGAGCTCCTGGGCGGGCTGGATCGGCGGCCTTGCAGAGCGACCGAGGGCGCCGATCAGACTCGGAACCCGGGTTGAGAGGTGGATTCGGAGTGTCCCGTGGGTGGGCGAAAAACGATGAGGAGTGCTGCTCCACGCGAGGGAGTGGCTAGGAGAGAAACGACGCCACCACTTCCTCGTGCTTGGCCAACGTCTGCGTGATAATGCGCGCTCGTGCGGGATCTCATCTTTCTTCCTCTCTCTGTCATCACTTTTCTCGCACAGCACGCACGCACTTGAACCACCGCTCTTAGGTGACTATTGACTACGAGGTTGTGTGCGATCGGGCGAAACCCGTGGCCCTCCTCACCATGTTTGACACGCCCTCGGGCTAGCCTCGGCTTCACGCAGCCTCCATCTCAGGTTCGCATTAATATTCCTCCTTCCGACGCCGTTTTCCACCCTCTCATCTCGACCAACGTCGGCGGCCGGAGGTGTTGTTGGTGCTTCGGGAAGTTGGGAGAGAAGAGTACGGATATGGGGTACGACTACCGCGACATACACCTCACGACAAGAATGGGGGGTGTGAACGTCGTCAGTATGGATAGACTGACGCATGCAGAGGGGCTATTATGCACGACGGTGAGTGCATAACTGGTGAGAGTGGACCCATTTTACGGGAGTAGGTCACGATAACGGTCCAATGGCCCTGTGGAGGAAAATTAATCTGAAATCAACGGCGGTCGAGTTCCTCTAGTTCTAGCTTCTTGGATTCGCACGCGACTGCGAGTATACCACTGGCACGCGGTCCCTTGGGGTGGTACTAGCACGCTGCAGTGTTTCGAACGGCGTTGCAGTGCGTCTTACACTCCTGTATCCATTCAACCATTCTTGTTAGCGACAACACTTTGGTCGCGGTGCTGCTGCGCATGGGGTTTGACAGGGCGTTCACCCCGAATTGCCAAAAGTGAACTATCCGGATGGGTTCCATGGGAACAGCACCCCATTGAATGGTGAAGCTGTGGCGAAATGTGTTTGGAAAGGCTGGAGTTCCTCTCAACCCTTTCAGCGACGCGTACAAAGCGACAGCAGCCGTGACCACGCGCGCATAGAGTTCACGACCTGGCCAGCGGCACCATCGTCCACTGTCTCGACCGCGCTCCGAACCCCACAATTCATCGCTGCCAAGAGATGCATGGCTTCGTCCGGCGTGGCCGCATCCCCGACAGTAGTGGTCAAATTCTGACCGGACGAGCACGTCGAGCACGTATTCTACCATCCGCGGTGACGACACGCCGGAGCTGTGTTGGAGCGGCAGCAAGTAGCCTGCATTCCTTCTCCTCATTTTTCACACCCATGCCGTTGACATAGACATTCTCCCACCGTATATATCGGACATCGCCTCTCACCGGTTCCACTACGGCGTTGAGAGGTACGTCGCCGCCTATGGCCATCACCTAGACACTCATGACCTCAATGTAGACTAAGGGTGTGCTAATACACTGTGCTGCTAACACCGAGAGGTTAGACACGCTTCCGTGGAAGATTACCATTGCATTGCAAGTATACTGACTGTCGTTCGTTATGACCACAGGTCCGTCCTTGGCAGTAGTTTGAAGTCCGGGAAACTCAGAAGGTAGGAGGAAGCTAGAAAGGCCGGGAAGCTCCGAACAAAACGCGTAGACGAGGGCTACTGCATTTGAACTCGCTTGCAGCATCGACGCCTGAGGAACAGAGTTGATCAAGGGGTATAGAAACCGGCCAACTTTGTCCAGAACGCTGTCTACGCAATTCGCGGCGCCTGCGTTGAGGGTGTTCGGTGGATTGCGATAATTTGTTGCTGGCTTCCGCCGTTTCTTGGACTTGCTCGGAGTGCATGCCTGGGGTCATGTGGTATGGCCTCAACCCGAGGGCGCTTGCGCTGAAACGGGCGAGGACGAGCGCTGCGGGGAGGACGAGCGACAAGGCGGTAGCGCGAGAGCAAGGAGCGCCGTTCGTTTATGCCACCTGTATGACCTTACACCATGGTCCGGCGCTCATGCCTCGCCGCGCCATAGTCCATCACCCCTGCTCGCGACTAGCATAGCGACTCGCTCTACTCATTCTCAGCGGAATCTCAAACCATACAAGCCTTTCGTGAGTGTCAGGCTCTTCTTATGCAGCGATGTATTTCATGTAAATCAAAGTCCTCTCTCATACTGCAACAGTCCGGAGCTTCTTCCTCAGGACCCCCCGCGAGACGTCTCCATCTACGCCCTCGACCTATTAGAAGCACAGCACCCATTTACAAGTCTGGTCCACACAGCACCAGCTCACCGGTGCACCTCCAGGTGTAGCGGTTGCCCTTAAGTCCTGGGTCCTTGCGTCTAACGACATCAGTAAATCTAACAGTCACTTTACATAACTTTCAGCACTTTGACAATTCTGTTAAGTAATTCTGTG
>QFES01012226.1:0-25688 GCA_003316375.1 Tylopilus plumbeoviolaceoides | reverse complement strand
CTCCTCCCTTTGCAAGAATGCTTTCATCCCTTTCATCTTCTTGAAGCTTTGTTTCAAACACATGCGACAGACAGATAGGTCATCCCAGCGTATTCGACGCCTGTTACTCCAATCGTCCGCGTCGGTGAACGAACGAAAGCGGTACTTGACGTAGAAATGGCGAGGAGACATATCCAGCCATTGGTCAGGCATATCCTTTTGGATTATCACGTAACATACGTCGATCAGGTCGTCGATACCAACCGTCATCTCGACGTCGGTATAAAATAAATGTTTCTAAGCACGACGGCATGAACGACGAGCCAGATTTCCAAATATACAAACCCACCTCATCTTTGAGTACCTTTTCCGGTCGACTCCCAAGTTTGTCGGTGCGTCCAAACAGCCGGACCTGGACCTGGAC
Source organism: Tylopilus plumbeoviolaceoides (assembly GCA_003316375.1). Lineage (NCBI taxonomy): Eukaryota > Fungi > Basidiomycota > Agaricomycetes > Boletales > Boletaceae > Tylopilus > Tylopilus plumbeoviolaceoides. The sequence continues at coordinate 25,285 of QFES01012226.1, read as the reverse complement.
ATGGCCCTCCCTGTGACGGTGGTGAAACCTGACGATATGACCAATATGACATGGTCCCTCTTCCGCTTTGATGAGAACGCAGTCGTCCAAATGATAGTCGACTCCATACGATCGTACGCCAAGATGTATTTTCGTCGGCCCTGTATCTTCATCAAACTGTTTCTGCACCTCGCACGCGGGACAATTGGCCGGAGGCGCATTTCGCACGGTGGCTGCCAATGCGTCCACGTCAATACTCGTTAACGACCCTTCATTTTCCTCCCACATGTACCTGGATCGCGCCGTCAGAGATAACGAACCGTGGTTATATGGTTCATACCTGTAAAAGTAGTCATGCGGCCTGATGTCTGCAAGAGATTGATCTGGCTGGATGTGATGCGCATTGACTTTGCCGATGATGTGTTTTAGTGACTGTGTATCACATGAATTGGTCAAAAACAGCTCCTGTGTCCGACCCAGCTCTTGAACGATCGTTTTGGAGCTGTGCTGGAACCACTGAACGTGAACAGTCTCGTGATCTTCGTTCATATGCATGATCTTGCCAAACCTGACCAAAATGTGAATGAACAAGTTGCACGAAAACAGGACAGGACTTTACCAGAAATAATCGGCAAGAGTATCTGTGGCAGGGAGGTTGTTAGGATTCGGGGGGGCATCTTCCCCTGCATAAAAGAGGACAGTGTCTCCAACCTGAAGAAAGCAATTAGTGTATGCAAATACAAGCAGACCGACGTGCCTACCTCATACTTCAAACCGTCTATCAGTACATGCTTCAGCCAATATGAACGTCCTATCCTTTGATCGGGTCGAAACTGTATAAGCCGGCGGGTCTGAACACGCTGCAAGAACCTTTGAAGCCGGAGAGTCAGCTCTTCTTTCGCTTTTTCAGGTTCAGCTCGGCGAGGGCGCGGTCCGACGACTTGAAGATTTTCTCTGAAATACGGTATCGCCATTTGTGCGATCAGGGGAGTCACATGGGTGGGTACGTTGGCACGTAGCACTGCCAAGTCAAGGTTCCCCCTGGCTTCGATGCGGAAGTTCTCGGCCGAAAACCGTGGTTCTGCTTCCGTCCTCCTGCCCGCGGGTTTGAATATGACAGGAGCGACGTGGTTAAGAAGACAACGGATGACGTTAGATTTTCGAATGTCGTCTACACTTGGGACGGTCTCGAGGATTTTCCGTAGCTTCTGAAGCGTGTCCTAGGACAATGGTCAACGGTCGTTCTCCTGAACGAAATGCACTCACCTCATCCCACAACTCCCTCTCTGTCATGCGTTGACCAAGGACCTCCATGCGGCCGTATTCCTGCAAGAAGTCATGATATCCTCGATCTGGATCCTGGGCAGCGGAGGATATCGCGGATCGTAGTATCGTCTGCAGCCTCCAAAACGAACGGAAATGGCTTCGATACCTCTTGGACGGATTCAGCACATCGAGTTCGTAGATTGCATAGTCCGTTTCGACATAGAACGGGCTGGTTCGTGTCAGTGTACGCCATGCGCTGTTTCTGGAGACGGCATACCTGTCTGCATCCCAGTATCTCGTGAAGAAGCGGAGGATGCGCGACATGCGGATGTATTGGCGGTCGGCCTCTTCATCAAGGTCGTCCTCTTGGCCTTCGTCCTCATCTACCTCGTGTCTTGGGGCAACGAAACCAGCGCCAAGTATGTTGTGGTCATCATGCACACCCTCGCCGAGGATGTCGAGCGAGGCCATGCTGTTGTCCCTCGCATTGAAGAAGGTGAAACGAGACAAAAGACGCCTCCGTTTATTTCCATTATCAGGCGGGTCCGGCTCTTCGCCAAACACTACCACGTCTTTTTCCAAGATTTCGTATGGCCGTGTTTCGTATTCCCGTACTGAAAGGGGTCAGAACACCGACTTAGACCTCAAAAGGGACAGATCTCCTGACCGGGCAGCGGGGCTATATTGATGTTGCGACGTTTTGTGTGCTACGGCGAGCGACTCCTAGTCAGCATGGCTGGCTGGAAGACAGCACAAGGACGCACCCTAGGATCTGCATTACCGCCGTCACCGCGATCCCGCTTCCGGCTTGCATCAGGTGTAGTGGTCGCAGACTCATCTCCAGTAGTGCTGATATCCTCGCTGGGGTAAGAAACTTGAAACGCGCTCGGTCGAGTGCCGCGTCGACTCGGAAGGTTGGGCACTCTTAACGTGAACATCCCTGACTATCTACATCACAAAAAAGGCGAGTTTTATATGTTGGAGTATGGCGACCGTCCATAAGTACAAACACGAGCAAACCAAGCTCGGCCTCACCGGCATCATGATGAACAAGATTATACATCTGCGTCGTCCTAGCAGTATATAAGTCGACGACCTGTATCAGGGGAAACTCGAGCTCCCTGTCTCACCTCTTGTGCTCGCATCCAGCGCTCGAGCCTAAATTCAACGCGCCCTTTCACTCCTTTTTTTTCAGCCTGCATGATCTCACACATCGTCCGTGTCAGAGATGTCCACAGATCACCACGACCAGCCCACGCTAATGAACCTAGTGCTCTCCCTGGGCCCTGACGCCACTGTATTACCACCGACAGCATCAGCATTTTCGCTCTTAGACCACCCTACCACCGAAACAATAATTGACCCTTCAGAAACAACAACGCATTCACCATCCAGCCCCCGTCCCTCCCGCCTTCCGACCCACCCCCTCAGCTCATTCTCCCCATACCCACTCCCTCCCTTAACAAATCACAGTCTTCAGTCGTGTTTTCCCATGCCGTTGTCACTTCTGAAGAAGACTGGGGGTCTTTGCTGCCAGAAGTCGCCACGGCGGACATCTCTATTGCACGTAAGTCCGCTTCGCGTTCCATTCTCCGTCTCTTTTGTGTTCTTTGTTCCGTCCCGGATCTTTGCACGAACCTCTATATCGCTTTCGCTGAGATGACTAAACCAACGTGGGCGTCTTTTCAGCCGACGGCAGTTTTGTCGAGACATCGTCGGGGCCCGCCGCGAGAGAGCTCAAAAGACGACATGATCAGTATCTGGGTGTTGGTAAAGGCGTTCATTCGCCTTATATGGTCACCGCGTTCGTGAACCAGCACGGAAAGCGAATGTATCGCGTCGGGTCAGTGTGGAACCTGGCTTTCGTTCTTGGAATGCACTGATCCAGGGAAATGGACCTAGATGCCGCGATGCGATCGCGCCCGCCGCAGAAGCAGAATCGAAGGCTCAAAAAGTGTCCACGTCCGTTGACATGTCCCACGCGCATGGACATTCATTTAGGGGTAGATCGCGCATGAGCATGCATAACATTCTCACACAGAACAAACTCAGGCCTGCGCTCGCTCCCAAATTGGCGCCCGTACAGGATACAGGTCCGCCGCGTTTATTCCTCCGACGCACAAGGTCTATTCCGGATATGTTTGGCGGTGCGACCGGTACGGCAGCCGCCGAGAATCCTTCGAGGCAGCCTACACCCACAGGTCGTACCCATTCGCATAGTGTCACGGCCGCCGATATGCCCCGGGGGCTCTCATCAGAGGTTCATCCCGAGGACCAACCGAAACCCAGTGGGGACATCTTTGGTGAGACGATGCAGTGGCCCAGTGGCTCTGTCCCCCCTTTGCCTTCTGCATCGGGATGCGCTGGCGCAAGTTATATTCAATATCCTTTTGGTCACGGCGTCACTTTTGACTCTTCCACTCCTTGCGATGATTCCATGTTCCTTCCCCTACCTCGCGCTCCGCGAAATGCAACCCTTCGAGTCCGGCCTGACTCCGCACGCTGACAACATGATGTGCCACGTTGGGAGTGGTACGACCTCACCCCATGAAGCTGACTTATCGCCTGATCCTGCACGCACCGACTCGCCATCATCGCCCCACCTTGCTGTCTCTCTTTTTGCCGATGACTCTGATATCCCACCGCTTGATCCTGCGTTCGTGCCACTCCCGGAAACGAGCATACATTCGCGGTACTCCACCGAGGTGTTCGACGTGCTGCAAACCTGCCGGGGCCTTCCTCTTCTGGACCGTTTGTTCCCGGACTCTGCAGGAGAGACGACAATCAAGATGTCGTTACGCACCGGTGACAGTGCCACCCCTCGCGATGACCCTCGGTTCGTACTCTGGGGCAAGATGAGTTTGACTTCGGACATCGACACGGACGAACTCTCGCTTTCTCAAAGCAGTCGGGCAGGCTTCTCCTCTCCCATTGGTTCGCGTCGTGGAAAGCCCTCTGTCGACTTTCCATATCTCCACTGACGACCCGAACGGTCACACGAACGACCATCGCGTTCTCCTCGCTGCCACCATCGAACGTTGGATCGCCCAATTGACCTCGGATTTCAACTACGACGAGCTACTCAACTTCTTCCTCACCCACCGTACATACATTTCTGCCGTCGATCTGTGTCATCTGCTCATCTGCCGCTTCCATTGGAGTTTGAGTGGACATGCGACCAAACAGGGCGTTTTGACAAGGTCGTGCGGGTTCGGATGTTTGTCGCGATTCGGTATTGGCTGTTGACGTTCTTTGTGATGTGACTTTTTGCCCAATCGAGAGTTGCGGCTGTTGTTGGCGAGCTGGTTGAACAAGTTGGTCAAGGATCCGGTGTTGAAGCGACACTGGCCAGGACGGGTTGGTGAGTCTTGTCCCCATAATCTCTATGAGAGATGCTAAACCGCCGAGGTCATAGAGCATCGTGCGCAAGTTCATCAAGGTCGTCAGAGACTGTAAAGAGGCCCATACGCGCTGTCGTCATGGCACGGCCTCTGCACGCCAGAGCGTGTCGACTAAGCCGAGACCGACGCACGTCCTCGGTGAGAATTTCGCTGAGGCAATATCCAAAGACCAAGACGATTCCGACGTCGATGTCGATTTCGAGCCAGAGGAGCGTGTCTCAGTGTTCCTCGGGACTGGTGGCGAGGCAGGGAGCGCGTTTGCGTTTGGGTCGTCGGGTGGGGTGACGTCGCAGCCCAGGGTGAACGCGATCGCTTCTGCATCGACTGCCATTCTCCAACTTGAACAGCCCCTCCAATGGAACATTCTTCAACAGAACCGAGCAAGTATATCCGTCGCCCCGGGTGCAGCGCCCATCTTGCCACCGACTTCACCGCCCATCACGTTCCCGCAGCGCGCGCTGTCTCGCGTGTTCGTCAAGACGACCAGACGTCTGGGACGATGGAAACGCATTTTGAACTCGCAGCAAACGGTGGACGCGGGGATCGCGGTCCCCGCAAATGTGTCGGCCTTTGACCTCGAGCTAAGCGCGAGTGGGGGTTTGTTGGGCGTGCGTGGTGGGGTGGAGCAATACTTAAAGATGATCGAGCCGCCATCTCCCGTGACGTCGCGCGTTGCTAGTGCGGAGTCTGAGACGAAACCGATGACAGGCGTGCTGCCCGTATCGCACCACTTGCGGTCCGTGACAGAGTTGACCGAAGAGGAAGAAGAGCACACCGGGACGTCGACGAGGAGTCACTGACGGGTGTCGTACAATTCCGGTGTCTCGAGGGCGACCATGTCCACGCGGACGCACTCCACAGAGTCATTCGGTTCGGTCTTGTCCTCCTGGTCGAGACTGAATCCGCTGGTAGCACAGGTGCAGGCGCAGCTGCCACGGCGGTTCGACGTGGTGTCGATCGACGAGTTAGACTTGCCGGACACGTCCTCGGATGTCCATGTGGAACGTCCAAACGTGTCGCCGCCGCCTGGGTTGAGGAAGCTGCCGCGGAAGCTGCCGTTACGTCGGGATTTCGAGTTTATTCGGCGGTCTGGCGAGAGCGTGTCTTCGATGGGGATTCGGTCGCGTCGGAGAACTCGGCGGTGTCGGTTGGTGGTGGTGGTCTTGGGAATGGGATCCAACAGTGGCAGGTGAACGCAATCGTCGATTTGAGCGAGGTCGGCGAAGACGGGGGTGTGGATGATGCGTTGAGACGTCTCGAGGGCCAGATCAATCCGCAACGTCGCCGGGAAAACGCGCTCAAAGTCGATGGACGGGTGCGGACGATCCAGGATCGCAGCCGCTGGCGACTTTGGCGACGAGCGTCCGCGGTTCTTTGACGAGGAGGAGGAGGACATGACATATGATATTGATCAGCACGAGACGGGGTCTACGAGGCGACGCTCGTTCGCGGGCCAGGCATCACTGTCTGCGACGCCGTCCCAGATCACGGTCTCAGTCTCGGAATCGGACGACTATTTCAGCTCTGCACCTGCATCGGGGTCGCCGTATGGGTCACCTTTGACGCCGGTCGATACAGGCGTTGGGTCCTCGATGAGGGGGTTGGATGCAAAGCTCTCGCCCGAGGGTGCGATTTCAGTCGAGATAGTAAAGGGGAGTGTCTTCGCGACCCTCGACGTCACATGGTTCGCCGATTCCGGTCGCGACGACGTCTCCGGCACCACCTCCTACCCTTACGCTCCTCCCCGCACCCCTGCACACACTTGCGCCGCCGCCTATCCATATACCTGTCCCAGCATTCATGCCTACGCTCACGTCGCCGACAAAGATTCTCCCGCCGCCAGGTCGTAAATCGTACCTTCCCTGGGTATTGAACGTCAAGGCCGACGTCTTGGCCCAACATTTCTCCATGATCGATCGAGAGTTGTTCGTGGGCATCAAACCTGAGGAGCTTATCATGGACGACTGGATACGTGTTCGACTGGGTGCAATACCTCAAGGACCGTGTACATTGGAAAGCGGAGTCGCGGCGCAGCGACAAGACGACCGCGCTGGCTGCCGTTCGGGGTCGATTTAACTGATGGCTAATTTCGTCTTGTCTGAGATCGTAATGACGCCACCTAGCGATCGGCATACGCTCGTCGCCAAGTTTATCCGGCTTGCGTTTGTACGTGGTCGTCTTTTTTGGTCTTGGCACGTCGTGCTGACGGGTCATGTACAGAAATCGTACAGTCACAGCAACCTTCATACGCTAGCTGCCGTCCTGGCGGGATTGCGCAACGAGTGGGTCAATAAGGCGATGCATCGTCAATGGGGCGGGTCCATGGGAGATGCAAATCTTTCAAAAGCTGTCGCAGTTTGTGAACGCAGAGAACGACTTCAAGGCGGTGCATAACGCGATTTCGGCCACGGTGGATGCGAAACCAAGCGATGTGCGTTCGCACGCGTCGACGATCATGAGCAGTAGCAACTCGGACTCACCGTCGTGGAGCAAATCTACCGAGGGGAACACGCCGTCTGCGTGCGTGCCGTTTATTGGTGCGTGCGGGTGGCGTTCGTGATTTCGTGGAGGTGCTGACTGGCCGGGTTCTTAGGTGTTTACCTCGCGCGGCTGTATCGGTAGAGCAAGCTTCCAGACCTCATCGATCCGACGGCGCCGCACGAGCCTGTATCCATCGACCCCCACGGGGTCAGCTTCGACTCGCCGAGTCGTCCCGAGGTGTTTCACTCCCTCACGCCCCTACCACGGACGATGCAACTCGAGCCCCTAATCAACGTGTACAAGCAACGGTTGATCGCGGGGGTGATCAAGGACCTCGTCGCGGGCCAACACCTCGCGAGCCGAGTTCAATTCACGACCAACAAGAAGCTCTTTTCAGCGGCGTCTGCGCATCCGGGGGCTGGAGACGGACGTGCTGGGGCAGGTGTATAGGCTGTATTGTGATCCGGCTACGAGGCCGATGCCGTTTATTCCATTGTAAAGAGGCGCGGCGGGGGTGTTGGGTTCATGTTTCTGTTGACTCGCCGACCTCTGCTTTTTTTGTTTGTGCATTGATGGCGATATTCGCAATAGTTGCCTTGGAAGAATGAGTGTACTAGTAACAGCGCTGTATCTATGTGTGTACTGTGGATTTTCTTTTCTTTTCGTTTTCGTTTTCGAGTCGATAGAGTTGCATAGTACATAGGTCTGCACGACGTTTGGTCAATGTGTGGGAGGGTTGAAAACTTTTAATTCTCAGCTGATCACTCGCAGTCCAGCGCGTGCCACTGGCAAAAATAGCACCTCAGCCACCGCTGGCAAGTCGATGGTGCTAAGTGGGATGCTGCATGGATGAATATTGCCACTGAGTGATGTCGACGAGCAGCTGCAAGTTGGGTCTGAAACAGGTAGTGACTGATCTAGTCATCGCCGCGGACGTTGTCCTACGTTTCTGCCACTACTAGTAGCACAACCTCGGCACAACCGACCCGGAATAGTTCTGCCACCCACAACACTTACAGTATATAGAGTATACCCGGAGTCACCTTGGGCCGCGGTGACCCCGCCGGTGGCGCGCGTTGACTCCGGCTATCACTAAGCGAGGTCACCACGCCAGTATATGCCTTTTGGCCTGGCGTGGGACTCGGAGTTCGCCGAGGCGCAGGTGGCACAGCCTGAGAGGGGCTCGGCGTGACGGGACCCCGGTCTTCACACGTACCCAATACGGTAGATTAGTAATCAATTCCACTTCGTCCACTCCTTCCACTCGCCGCGAGGCCGCGCTGCTGTCGTCGAGCGCGTCGCCCCTCAGTGCCGATCGGGGCGACGGCCTGCCGCTGTTGGACTGGCAGTGCCCTCCAGCATGCAGCCGTCGTTCTGCGCAACGAAAGCCAGCCATCACCCCCTCACCGCCGACCTGCAACTTGAAGAGCTCGACTTGGATGCACTGCCACCTCCTGCTCGATCACCAGCAGTGAGCCACGATCAGAAGTTCGATCATCCCGGTCTGCTCGCTGCCCACAGGCGTCCGCTCCATCTGCAACAGCAGCCAGTGCCGGGAAGGGAAGGATCGGACATCTACAGTGGTGAGTGAGCCCCGTTCGTTGCGTTCTCTTCGTTCGTTGACTCAGATCGCTCCCTCCCTTATTTTTCTTTTCGTTTTGCGCTTTTCGTGCTCGTTGGCACCCCTGCAGGCCTCGATCGATCCAACCCACCCGTTCTACTGGCATTTGCTCTCGGTGGCACCATTGTGCACCACTGTACAGGTCCTGCCCACATGAGGTGAGTCTCGCACCACAATCTTTCTGCTCTCTTCACACTGTTCACTCGCTTCGCTCCTTTCAGCTTACGTTTAATGTGTCCGAGGCCGAGATGCCGTCGGTGCACTTTGTGCACGGACCACTGAGTTGTGACCGTGCCACCACGCCACTCGCCTCTTTTCTCCCTGTTGGGACGCTTCGAACCCGATATTGCAGAGCTCACTCACTCAAGCACACACCACATCGACAGGACGGCATGGCACCCATGACACCAGCTCGCCGTGCACCATCACCATCCCTGCCCCCATCCCTGCCGCCGCAGCGCACCGCAAAGCGCACTCGAACGCAGCACAAGCCGAGCGCATCTGCTCAAGCATGCTCGTCCACATCGGCCATGCCATCCTCCTTGCTCACTCGTGAGGCCGCTGTCCCACATGTGGCTGGGGACACCCTCAGCTGCTGTGACGGACACCCTACTGGTAGCACCGGCCTGCCAAGTGCCACTGTCATGCCAGTGGGCACCAAGGAGTCTCCCAACTCTCCTCGCACACAGCGCTCGCTAATGCTGCTCGAGCGGGAGACGCACGACATCCGACTCCAGATCAAACAGAAGGAGATGGAGGGCAAAGGCACGGCGAAGTGCTACCCACGCCAGGTGCAGAACTACCTCACATGGTTCGAGCAGGAGCAGTCGCGGATTGCCGCAAACGATCCATCTCGGGTGGCGCTGCCGGCCTTCCCTGTCACCGCTGCCAAGGTGGCCACCTTCCTCCACCATGAGTCCACTCGGGAGAAGGTATGCTTACCCCTCTCTGCAGCCTTCGAGTGGCTGACCCCATGCCCCTGGGCCCTTCTCAGCTGAAGCGTGGAAGCAAGTCCCAGACAGTCGAGGGCTCCTCCCTGGGCAAATCTCACATTGCCCAGGTGATCAATGCTCTGGAGAACCACCGGCTCAACCATGAGCATGACTATCCAGGGGACCACGAGTCAAGGACCAGCCTCCGCAGGGATCCGCGCATACGAGCCTTCGAGTCCGCTTCAAAGCATAATGAGCCCAGCCGGATTGAGCGGTCACAGGCCCTCAAAGCAGCCGGAACCACATCGGGTAGGTTGCTGCTGCTCGCTGCTGCTGCCTCGCTGACAGGACTGTATGCCAGACACATACACCAATGACGAGCTACGACAATGCTCACTCTGGGCATTGGCAGAGTTTTCAGGGCAGCAGCAGATCTTTGTTGGTCTGCGCGACCGTGCGATGCTGCTCCTTTCAGCAGCAACTGCCTTTCGAGGCGAGAGCTGCCGGATGCTTCAATGGTCTGACCTGTTTCGAACCACGGTACCGCTGGACCAGACGACTCGAGTAGAGGTGAGGAACGACATGCAGGTAATCCTGAGGTCCCAGACTCACTGGCCCATGCTGTGTTGCAGGTCCTCGCCGCTCTCGCGGACAATGCAAAGCACAACCAACATGGCCGGGTGGATGAACATGGTGCCATCCGACACTGCCATGTAGAGCTCTGCGCTGTCGGGGCCATCGCATTCCTCTTCTTTGGACACTTCCATGTCCTGGGCCGGCCAATTCCGAACTTCGCTCTGGACTTCACCAACAAGCAGTTCGGCGAGTATGGGCACAGAGAGTGGTACTCCCACTATGTCTTCTATGCTGGGTCCACCACGAAGGAGATGTCTTACGACAGTGAGCCCCTGCTTGTGCTTTCGAGGCTGAGAGGTGCCATACTGATGAGGGCCTGCCATGCATGCTGAACAGACCATCACGAGCGCATCACCGTCATGCACAAGAAGAACAATGTCGACATCACGAAGAAGACGCACGCTGGTCGGCACTATGCAGCACTGACTGCGCGCGCACACGGTGCTAGCACAAGTGGGACCAAGGCCCTCGGCGGATGGAATGAGAGTGGTTCATTCAACTCTGTCTATGACCGGGCATTCCCTCTGGACGCACTGCTGGGGACTGCTATGTACAATGGTCGGTGTCCCGAGGAGTATTCACTCCCACGGAACTGCCTTGGTGAGCTGCATGTTTGAGCCAGCATCTGGTCAATTGCTGACTGGCTTATGGTTGTGCTTTCAGTCCCTCCGCAGGATCTGATTGTTCAGATTTTCCCATTCATTGAGTTGGCCCAGGCAGAACTGCAGGAGTGCATACACAAGTCTTCGCTTGCAGCCGATATTTCCCTGAGGCAGTTTCTATCTGTCCTCACATGGTTTCGCACTGTCCTCCTCCAGGATGGTGCAATTCTCTACTCCCAGCACCCAGAGCTCCCTCTCTTTCAGTATCACCCATTCAATACTCCACAGTTTCATTCCTTTGCTAGCCAGTCAGTCCAGCAGGTGGCAAGTGCTGAGGAGGCCTCTCGGCTTGCCTTCCAGAATCTGCCATGGCATCTTGTTGCAAGCCTGCAGGGGCTTGTCACTAACTTATCGCTCGAGCAGCAAGCACAGTGTGCTGAGAATGAGGCCCTTCGTCAGGAGGTGAAGCAGCACATTGTGATGCAGAACACACTGCTTGCTCAGCTTGCCAAGCAGCCTGACCACTACGAGAGGCTTAGAGAGTTGAGTGGACAGGTGTCTGAGCCATCAGGTGAGCTTGATGCCAACTTGGCCATTATGATAGTGGTGCACAGTCTGAACTGTCATGGTACTAGTCACAAGTCCAGCCCAGGGACAACCCAAAGAAAATCCCTTGGCCATCATGACCAATGACTCAGATGGCCCTGCTGTTTCAGGGCATGCTGCCAATGAGAATGCCCTGCCAGTGGTAGCAGCAGACTTGCGCTCTGAGATCTGGATGGTCCTCACCAAATGTTATGGCAGGGCACAGCTTGATGCCCACCAATGGGAGTGGAAGGACAGCAATTGGCTCCCCCACTACCAATATCAGCCTGTTGGCATGATTACAGCACTCTGGACAGAACACACTGAGGGCTTGAAAGGACACTTGTGCACTCGAGAGCTTGAGGAGAGGTGGGGTGCAAAATGGCGGCGCAACCAAGGTAGCCTAAAGACTGAGGCTGGCAGACGCACAAAGGTCATCATGCTCATCCAAGAGCTTGCAGCCAAGCCAAACTGGAATGTCACTCTGGCACTGAGGTTCATTGGGGAGAAGTACAATCCAAGCTATCTTGGCAGGGTACGTGCCTTCTGTGAATACCTTCAGAGGGACCATGGCACAGGCTACAGAGCTGTTCTGGAGGCTGCTGCCCACTACCCATGAGTTGACAAGGAATAGATGCCAGTACTGCTTTCTATGTACTTAATTGTGATGCCTATACTGTACTATATGACACTGATCCCACTAGTTGATCACTTCTGGCTTGGATGGATGTACATATGCCTATGAAAAAAACCATTGTATGCTATTGACACAACATGAATGTGATGTGATGAAGCAGGTAGTCCTTTGCTATGGTTGTCCATGTTGCTGACCTAGAGGCATGCAATGAATCAAGTAGGGCCCAGGTACTATAGGTGGGTCCTTTGAGAATATGTGGTACTAGCAGTAGATGACCTGGTGAACTTGAACAGCAGGGGTGCCAGCCTGAGTGGTGAGTGTACAATGATAATGACCATCTTCAAGATAGTGGCTCCAGGCAAATGAGATGAGCTACAACAGTGGCAACTTGAAGACCACAGAGGTGGGTTGAGTCGTTGGAGATATTGGGGAGGGTAACCCCATGTACAAGTAGAGCTGGCATTGACAAGGTTGACTCACAATACAACAAGAGCAGATGAAATGGTATGGATGCCATAGTAGAGCATAGTATGTATAGTATGTACATAGTATCATGCCAACCTAAGCTCAAGTCCCGAAACCAGAGGCCACAATGGCTACTACTGCATGGCTTCCTCCCCCCTCAGCCTTTTGAACAAGGTACGTGCCCCAATCTTCGAGGTCTGGTCAGCACACATGTCAATGACATGCTGCCTGGGTGAGGGACTGTGTTCGTCATACTTGCGCAAGATCGCAATGGCATGCATCGCCTGAGACATCCATGTTGCACCAACACCAAGTTCTTGTCGGACCTCCCTCTTCTGGATCAACCTCTCCCGCTTTCGATTCTGGCCATGGACGTGCACAGGGCATACGGTTCGGCTGTATCGCTCCGAGAATGAGGTGGCAAACCTCCATGATGTGATCATGTCCGCGTTCGTCTGCACGTGGTGTTGACCTTGCTTGAATGCAGTGTACCCGTCCTGCCTCTCAGCCTCGTCCGTCAACCAGCGAACCACTGCTGGTGGAGACTCAAAGACTTCACCAGCCGACTTGCTCGTTGCTACCGGCGCCGCGGACTGGTACTGGGGCTGACTTGGACCACCAGCCTCCCGCTGGTCGACAGTCTGGACCGACCGCCCAACTGGAACTTGAAGCGGCGTCGGGCCAAGGGAGACTGCCAGCTTGAGGGTGTTTGTGGCCGCAACACGCATGGTTGGCACGTCAGCGCACGTCTCAACGATGTTGGGCCCACTGCCAGTGGCAGTGGCGGCCTTGAGACGTCGGCTGTACTCAGGGTACAGTGGGTCTGGATACGAGACCTCAGCGGCGGCTGTTTTTCAAAGGTTGGGTGTGAGCAAGCGACACCAACAGCGGCGCAATGCGACCCAGAGGATGCAAGTGAACAGGCCCACCTGTGAGCTGTGGGACCTGCATGGCCAGCTGTTCGACCAGCTGCTGGGTGTCCACCAGCCATTCATCCACATCGCGATGAGCGTCTGAGTCAACCCATCCGACGCGCGGGACCTTGACCGTGTACACGTTCCGCTGGTCCGGGTTGCCAGGCGAGACAAACGTCACGTAGACATTCACCTCCACAGTTTCCGAGTAGGCGGTACCACGCTCATGCTCATTGCGATGGTCCAAGTCCCAGTCCCAGCTGCCATGGTCACAGTGGTCGTCGTCAGCCTGGATGCCAGGGCTTGGTTGGCCAGTCCGAGTCAAGAGGCTTCCAAGGGGGTGTTCCACCTCCTCGTTTCCTGGCGGCACGGCTGCTTGAGCAACGCGAGTGAGCAGAACGGTCAGGTGAAAGGCCAAGATCCGGGGCACGTACCGTCTCGCCTGGGAATTCTGGGCAGAGGAGAGAGCGGTCGGACGACCTCCACCTCCTTCGTGAAGCCGAACTCGTAGTTGAGGAGGACGCTTCGAATTCGCTCCATGTTCGTCTTCGAGTTAAACCGGCGCTTACCATCATGGTAGGGCCACTTCTCGGCCTGTCGCTCAACCATCGCGACGAGCTCGTCACGGCGCCTGGCCTCGCTGCAAGCAAGAGTGCATGGCATCACGCAGACACGTCAGCAGCAATCCCCAGCCTGCATGCCTCCCACTCACAGGTCATTCGCGTCATACGGCGCCTCGACCGTGCTGCGCACGACAGCCAGTTCGCGGCCGTCCTCCAATCTCGTCGTCTCGAGTGTCATCGCCGTCACATTAGCCCCAGGTCCAAGCCCGGGACTGTACAGTCCATGCCCCGTCCTCCCCAGCATCCCGTCCATCGTATTACCTGCTGCCACCGCACTGGCAGCAGCCGCGGCTGGCGTGGCGACCGCAGTCGTGCTGACACCAACACCGCTCGTCGTCATCCTCGTCATCATCCTCGTCGTGCCAATGCCAGCAGTCGGGCCCACTGCCATGGCAGGCGTGGTCCTTGGCGGGCCAGGGGCCGTGGTCGTGTTCAGGTGGGACATCCTTCCGTGTCGTGCGTCTGTCGGTGGGTGCGATGGGGCGTTGCGACTGGCGGCGGGGTGCGATGGGCCCAGGGTTGGATGTCAGCGCAGAGAGCGCCGGAGGGCTCGCGCTGCCCCTGCCAGCCTTGTCGTGGCGTGGGCCGTGGCTGCGGGTGGACTGGGGTCCGCCTCGCCATCGCCCGTGTTTCCTTCGCGCTCGTTCCGCTCGTTGCGTTGCGTTCAAACGCGGTTGCACTGAGGGGTCGATGTACTTCCGCTCGCGGAGTCACCGCCGCGCGCGAACGTCGAGCGTGGGAAAAGGTCACCGCGGGCCGAGTACATATCAGTACATGGAAACGTGCTGAACGTGGTTGTTGGATGAGGAGACTTTCCGCTGGGTGGTGCACATTTTTTCCAACAAATTGTCTTCGCGTTGACAATGAAGCGGCCATGGCGATGAGATGCTCAGGCGCGCATGATCGTCTCCGTCAACCGTTGGCTCTCTTCAGTCTACGGCTGCAGAATACATGCGTGACATGCATGGACTCGGAAATAAAATGTGCCATCCCAAGTGGTATTCTTGGCTTTCTTTGCGTTCCGAGTGATCGGCCACGCCACCAAGTCGTACGCGGTATTGCCGGACTCCGTGGACTTGCGTCGAGCCTGAATGCGAAGTTCGACATTTGAGAGAAAGCTGTGATAGTGATCGTCATCGCTCCAATGCTAGACAGTAGTCCACGCATTGACCAAAGTCAGGGATCACCAATGAGACATCTATAAGCACGCTCAAAGTCATAATACACAGCATGCCGCGAAGATGAAGCCCAAGGTCATGTGAACTCGCGTCCGAGATGTCGATGACCAGCAACTTGAAGGAGAGCGCGAACGATATCATCACAATGTTCTGGATAACTCGTCTGGCGTCCGTCCTTCTCTGACCGATTCGACGCCCTGGGTGGATGCCAAGAAGAGAGTCTCCTGGACGCCCAGATAAACTCGCTTGAGAACCGGGAAGTAGGGCAAGACGTTCTGCGCGCGTACGCGTCGTCAGCCATCGCGATGACGAGATACAAAAAGCGAATGAAAGACAGGAAACCGACCTCGAACGCGACGTGCACTTGTATTCTACCACCACTTGGGCCCTCAGAAGGTGCACGCGTCCGCCTCAGAGCGGCGAGATAATACCGTACATTCCACCGCCGAAAGCCCTCGTTTATGACGACGTCTTCAAGGGCTGAAAGTGGGATGAACCGGTGTGTCGTCGAGAGAGCCGGGAGGAGGGGGTGCCCATGGTGGGTTTCGAGTTGGATACCTAGCATGGGAAAGACGAGGAGAGATTCTAGGTGGGGGACATGAGAGGACAATACGAGAGGAATGAGGTACGCGAGCGAAAAACGTATCATGGAGCACTCGTGTAAAGCGCGCCCAGACAAGGTATGCAAGGACAATCCCGATGCCAAGGAGCACAGGGCGAGACGCTGCGCTTTGTTCGGTGTTCCAAAGAATTGGTTGTGTCAATCTAGACATTGAGAAAAGAAGTCGACAACGAACCTCTGTTCGTGCCACCAAGGCTATCATGACCATTAGCACGCCTGCATCGACCCAAGAACATGTGCACGTCCCACGCACCATCCGGCCAGAGCCATCACGCGCCAAGCGCCACTGTTCGACCCTGTAGTCTGTGAACCCTGGCCACTGGACGACTGTGAACTCGGGATGTGTGTCGGGCAGGGGGGGGGTCCGTTGCATGCATCACCTGGAAGTTGTTTTCCAAAGAGTTTGTAAAGAGAGTATACACGGTAGCACCGTGGTGCCCAGGGGTCGAACATCGACCCCTGGGCATGACCAATCTGCCCACCGTGGTGCCCAGGGGTCGCCTGGGCATGACCAATCTGCCATAGTTGCATTTGCGGTGGCACCGCCTCACCTTCCCATTGCGTCTTCCTCCAACTTTCCGCCGTCAAGGCCACCATCTCGTGTCCCCATTCTACCCTCGAATTCTCCTTGCCAGGTCCATTTGCAAAGGACTCGCTTCGTGCCTGGTGAATTTGTGTCGCCAATAAGCTTTCTTTGGATTTTGTATCCAAAATCTACTTTCGTCTCGTGCGCGCCCCGTCTTCAACTCTTGTGAAGACCCTCTGTTTTTGTTCGTCCACTCGTCGTAAGTCTGTTCTCTTCAATTGCATCATGAATCATGCCATTGACCACCCACCCGAAGGATCTGTCCCGTCGTCCTCCGTCCAATCCGCCTCTTCCCTTGCATTCTGACCCCCTCCAAAATCACACCTGTGCCTTATTTTCGTACGTCCGACTGCAACATATCAAGCTCTCTTTACTCACATCACGTCAGATCATGGCTCCTCGCGAATTTACTGTCTCCAAACCTCCTACCAGAGGGAGACAACGTGCGTATTGACAATTGCATATATGTGGTTCGTCGGTCACTGATTTACCAACAGGTGACCTTACAGCTCTCGACGCCGCCGTACTTGCACGCTTGGGCTCTTGGGCTATCACCAGCCCAAACACTAACTGGGTGCCCGCGTTGTTCTTCGGCAAGCAGCGTATCCAGATGCGTGCAGACGGCCGCTTTGGTTACAATGACCCTTGGCAATGGCCACAGCCGTTCTCGGAAGAGTACCCATGGTCGGTGGCAATCCTCTCGAAGACATACCATGCATCCCCCTCTCCAATTTCCTGGGCGTGGTACATGCCTCGATATGCAGACTTTGTCCTGCAAAAGGATTCGAGCAAGGGGAATCTTAATCGCGCTACCCTCAACGGCCTCAAAGGTCTTCTTGAAATCCTTCAATCGCGCTTCAATTCATATCGCCGAGCTCACATGTCTCCCCAGGATATCGCTCACGTTCAGCGAGTTCGCGAAACTGTCAAGAAGATGTCGCACTTGCTGGAATTCTCGGTCCTCACTTGGCGTGACATGGTGGTCTACGTCGCCAACTATCAAAGAGCCTTTCTCGAAACATATGCCATCATGGACTATTGTCAACTGATCATCCCCCGTTTATTCGATCCCACCGGCAAAGTCAAGTCTGATCTGCCCACAGAAGCTTTTCGGTGGATGGGAGGGGTCACCTCTTCCCCTTTGTGGGCCGAACGGCTATATGGGGCTGGGGTACCTGTGTGGCTCTTGCGGGATGAAAATGACGTTCCCACGAATATTACCATTGAAAGCATTGTGGCCGTGCGCGAGCCCAGCGACATCATCATCCATAACTACATGGATCCAGTCGGGCAGTTTGCTTGGCCATTCGACATTGAATACGAATACGAGGGACATGCGGGGAGCAAGGAAATGCATGCAAAGTTACGTGCGGTCACCTACAGGGCCAAGGAACTGGTCTCCACCACCTCTCAAAACAGTGGGAACGTGCATCGTACTCTTCGTGAAGGGGCGGCAGGGTGGCAACCATGTAAGTGCTTTCGTGTTGACTATGCGTCCAGTCATTGACAGGCGTACTTTACAGATAACAAGGATGTACCTGCCGCGCCGCCCTTGCGACGGGATCTGTGGGACATTGTCCAAAATGATTTCCTGCCATCGCCATTGTCCGTCGTGGAGTCGGCCTTTTATCGCGTCAAATCGAAGCTCAAGGACAAAGCTTACAAAACTAAAGTCACAGTCCCGTCCCCACTCCGCTTTCCCGACCCCGTCATGATGGCTGTGGTGCAAAGCCCTGACACCATGCAGCGATACTTCGCCAACTGGTTGGCAATCCGAACCACATGGATCCAACGGATCACCGCCAGTCCTTCGGCTGATACCCTGTCGTCGAAGGAATGGCGTGCTTTTCTCCTGTCTACACCTGCTGACCTCAGCAATGGCAAGGCCACTGCCAGCGCCAAGGAACGTGTTCTTGTGCTGAAACGGCTACGCGATGTTTTGCCGGATGAGGCAACTGGAATGTCATGGGCGGGTGATGATGTGATCACCTTTCGCAACCACGACGTCAAGGTCTGCAAGAGCGTTCTGCCGGTGCAGGCACGGGCGGTCACTTGGGAGCTCTGCGAGCTCCACTTTCAACATGATGTGCTCGCGATGGATCGGGCGCTGGTGCCGAAAAAGTGGCAGGAGTCGCCTGCAGAACGCGAGGCACTGTGGCGTGAGGTTTGCCCTCAGAACATGCTCGGGGAGTCTTGGAATGCGTCTCTGCTGGCGGCCAACGTTGGTCTCATGAGGGTGGATGATCGGTATAACATACTCAATGCGTTTGCAAGGCTTCTCTCGGACTGGCCGGACGCGCCACAGCACTTTACCCATCCTATCACCCCGGAGCTTGGTGTTGTAATAATCCGAGATGCGATGACAGAGCTGATGACCTTCTACGTGAAGACCTTCTACCAACGCAATGGTCGTCCCCCTGTCTGCCCTCGTCCTCTTCCTGTATTTTAATCGCATATCCCTCCCCTCCTTTGCCTTGATCTTGCCCCTCCACACTGCTCTCGTCCTCTCAAACCATTCTGTATCATTTGTTTCTTTTCTTCGCGACAGCCTTAAATTTTCATATTTTCTCGTACGGTCCTCACTGTTACATATTAATGCGACACAAGGTGAGACGTTGAGTGGAAAAATGGAGGAAAGTAAGCGACTTCTGGGCAGATTGGTCATGCCCAGGGGTCGAACATCGACCCCTGGGCACCACGGTGCTACCCCACGGTGCTACCAGTATTAGAATTCACGTGATTCCGGGCCAGATATCGCGTTTTATTACTTCTAAATCCAAGAGACTATTTTTCGTGTTTCTCTTTGCACTGCTTTTCTCGCTTCTCACCCTTGCCTTGCTCACCTTCTTCAACGGTGCCTTGCTAGGTGTCTTAACAGTGCCTGACTTGCGGATCTGCCTCGTTGTCTGTCCTGCAGGCCCATGGCCTGGACCAACGGCGGCATGTCCCCCACTCTTCGAGACACAGCACGCCGCATAACGAGTCGGACAGGCCCGGGTTGTTCTTCCAGTATGGGTCACTTCATGGAACATGGTCCCATGCAGAGCAATTTCCGGAAACGGCACGACATATCATCCAGAATCATGGAATACCAATGCAAACATCTTTGTTGACCAACCAGTTGGTGTGGGCTTCTCGTATGCCGATTACGGCGAAACCGTGGTATGTTGTACGTTTGGTCGACGTTGCATACCTTGCCACTCGACAGAGCACGACTGAAGAAGCTGCCAAGGACATTGCTACTTTCATTTCCATCTTTTTCGAGCAGTTCAGTAGTTCGAGGGTCGCGCCTTCCATATGACAGGCGAATCATACGGAGTAAGTCTTGATGAACAATCTTGTTGACAAACTGAGCGAAACGTCTTGTCAGGGCGCTATATCCCCGTCTTTGCAGCTGAAGTGTACGGTCAGAACGCCAGAGGTTGGTTGCCACCCGTCAATTTGCAACCTGTCATGGTCGGCATATCGAGATTTTGCCCTGAGTTCGACTCGCCAACGCTTACGACCAGGAAACGGCATCGTTGACTACCTCACGCTAACCCGCCATACGTCGACATGCAGTGCACGACTGCCTCGGTATTCCATTGCGAGCATCGGGTCAGCCATTTGACCAATTTCAAAGTCTATTTTCAAGGATAATAATAATGCAGCTCATGTGTGCGGATGAAGCAAGCTGTGAGTATTTCCTGTGCCTGCAAGAAGCGTGGGCTGATGTTGGACATAGCTGCCTCGGTGCCAAAAGTGGACTCTCGTATCCACGAGTACGACGCGTTGAGCTGTGGCGCTGCTCGTGACTCTGCGACAATGAACTTTCTGGGCCGTTCCTGGCTTCTGGTACGTTCGAACCCTGACTTGCATGTATCCATACTGATTCTGCTGATAGGTAGGAACCCGTACGATATTAGTAAGAAATGTGAAGACCTCAGCAGCCTCTGCTACCCGGTGACGAAGTCAGGAGTCGTGTTAGTCCGCTAACGGGCTGTCATGACCCGGTTTCAGAAATATCGGGAAATACCTCGACCTCCCCTCCACTCGCGCCTTGCTCAGGGTCGATCGATCGATCACCTAAAACTTTAGCTCCTGCAGTGACGATGTCTCTAACACATTATATAAAGCCCCAGGATGGATACCATGAGGCGTATTCCCGCGTTGCTGCACTCCTCGAGCGCGGCGTACGGGCACTCATTTACATCGGGGCGTACGGCTGGATCTGCAACTGGATTGGGAACGAGCGTTGGACGCTCAAGATGCCCTGGACTGGACGGGAGCCGTTTGTGAACGGGCCGTTGCGAGACTGGCTGGTCGACAGCGAGGTTGTGGATCAGACGAGGAGTGCTAATGGTCTGACCTTTGCTACTCTGCCTGGGGCTGGACAAATGGTAGGTTTATTGTTCCTTACTGGGACTTGGTATTGATCTTGATGAAGAATCAGGTTTCGTATGACAAGCCCAAGGAAGCGCTAGCGCTCGTGCAGAGGTAGGAGCTTCGAAGTCCACATCGTCTTGCCCGCACCTGAGTTAGGTTACAAGCACCAGAACCTCAAATGGACGTGACGGTTCTTAGGAGTCACGGCGGCAATGTGCGCTGTCGCATTTTTGTCTGTCCCAAATGCCGAATTTGAATGTCTGTTTTATGCTTCTGAGCAAGCGATATGGGCCCCACCAATTGCAAACCTTCTAGAATGCTACTCTACTCTGCAACTAGGCCCTCAGAACTCCAAGTTTAACCTCCCACTTGCGGTGATTTACGAGGAGACCAAGACACGGGCCAGAGAGTTCATGCTAAAAACATCCTGCTTGGAAAACTGCGCTATCTCAGGATCGGCCTAATGTTTTTGTCGGCGTGTTTGGCATCGGCGTCGAGCTTCCAAAGGCATATCTCGCCCGGCCTCGGAAAAGTTTGTTCTGCTTACTCGGTCCGCTGATGGTTTGGGCACATCGTGTTCATCTTGGTCTTCGTTTAACGTTTAAAAAAATCACCGTTAGGGGTTTGTATCCGCAGGCTTAATTTATGCCTTCGTTCCTAGCTTCAACTTCCTTGCTTATCTTGCCGTCGGCGCATATTTAACACCCACTGACCCTCGCCGCGGCTGTGGTTGGAGGAAAGTGCGCAGACAAGCACGCACCTGCACACATCAGTCAACTGCGTTGCTTCGTTCATGTACATAGGTGCATGGATGCCCTTTGATAGCTTCACCAACGAAACCTTGATGCTGAGCGCTTGCCGCCTTATCCCCGCCGCATCATTTTGTTGCTCAATCGACTGCCCGTCACGATAGCCTTGTACAAATCGACGTGACCGGTCGGTCGGTATCGGTGAGTCAAGGATACCTTCCCAAGCCATCCACCCCACCCGCTGGGTCCGGACGTCACGTACATTTCGTCTCACAACGTGGTCCCGCCATGCATCTGGGTCCAACTGCACCACTCTCACACGTGGCAAAGACGTCGTCATCAATCGGGATCATGACGTGAACGCTATGGAAAACGGTCGGGTTGGACTCACAGGGGAAGAAAATATGACCATGGAGAGTAGGAGAACGAGCAGCGACCTCAAAACACCACGTGAAGATACGGATGCTCAGGGTGGCGATATGCAGGCCAAGGAGCAAACGCCTCCCGATGGAACTGAGGTGGTGGTGGAATGGATAGAGGGTTCGGATGGGGTCATAGAAAGGTGGGCAAGACCCGGAGAAGCGGTGGGTCAGACAGTCTTTGAACGATGCCTGTGCTAACGTTCCACGGGACATCGACACGGAAGTCATTCGTCACGTATACAGGCGGGAGGGTTCTCCTGCTCCATCGATGGCCCGTTGCGGACAGCACGGTCGACTCCACATCTCCACCCCTCTTCTGAGAGCACTGCGAAATGCGTGGAACAGGAACAAGCTGTGGGTAGCATCGAGCTAGAGGTTCTCCCTGCTGAAGCTCAAACGCCAAGGAATCTGTCGCCACTGGACCGCCGATGGAAGCTACCGCTGCCATGATGCAAACAAGAAGACGAAGAATGGGCTTCTGAAGACAGTGGGGAGGGCGCTGTGTTCAACTCTTCCGTAACATGGGCACCTGGCGAACGGAGGAAGCGTGTCAGGTCGAACAAGGGCAAAGCTGTGGTGAAGCCTGCGAACGCTGGGCTGAACAAGAGAAATCGCCGTCGATCGTCGGCGAACGAGCAGGGTCCTTCTCCGCACGTTCCCTATGCTTCTGCGGACACAACGCCAGCATCTCCCGTCGCAAGCAAGCCGAATCATACGCCCGAAGACGCCGACCGACGCGGTAGAAGCACACGTCACGAACGGAAGAACAGCGGCCTTTCACCTCGACTCCCGACTCTACATCGACGACTCGAATCGCTCAAACAAGCCCATTACTCTCACGATGCTTCTCCGTCCTGTTCGATTCAGTTCACAGGTGAGCATCGCTCAAGCACTAACACGCCTCACAACGGCACGTTACAAAAAAGGAATCTTGGTCGCCGATCAACTAAGTCGGCGACTCGCCGAAGAAGACGCGAGGTCTGGGGAACTACTGGTGAGTTGTCGACAGCGCCGACACTATAGGAACGCCGCTTTGGAATATGCAATTGTCGGATTTCAATTTACGACAAAGTGGGTAGCGCCGATACAAGATAATACAGGTACCATCGAAATTCAGCTCTCCTGCATTTTTAGTCCAGTAGTGTGATAGCCTCGCAGCGCAGCGGCGACGGTTGCTAAAATCCAAACACCGCAGTCGTAGTGGTTTGTCTGCACCGGGAGTGATTGCACGAAACAGGACGTTGGTAAAATTTAAAATAGAGAATTGCCCCAAAGTTACCGTAGTGGGAGATGCGATCCAAGGTCTATAGTCGAGTCAAACATCAGCGGGATGCCTCCGCCTCGCAATTGTTAACAAGCGGGTTATCAATCGAATCACAGCCTTAGTGAAGCGGCTCAGCATTAGGTTCCAAAAACGTAAGATATCAAACCTTACTAGAAGATCTGCCTCCAAGCCTAGTGCTGGGCCAGGCTGTCAAAGAGCCGAAGTTCACGGCATGAGAGTTGAGCAACACACAGAACCCAATGGTTCTCTGGTGCGGGGCGTTGAATGGGAATAATCCAAATGTCCTTGGTCCAGAATTTTGTCTGTGAAGTAACTCTCCAGAGGTCATGGTCTGGAATGTCGTGCCGAATGCGAGGGAGTTCATATGTGGATAGAACCGCAACCTGCTGAGCACGAGCTGGCTGGATGGCTGAAATGAGAAGAGGGATGCATCCATCGATGCACCGATCATTCAGACAAGCCATCGGGTTCGCAAGCACCGCGAGGTCACGTGCTTCGAATAAACGGCTGAGACACGCGCAGTATGGCAACCCCAGTACCGCTGCGGGACTGCCGTCCTTTCATTGCCATCGACGAACGGCATGGGAAAGGAACGAACGTATGTATAGTAGATACACGAGTGCACCGACGAATTAACTCACATTACAGCCACTGAGCGGACTGAGGACGGACCAGGACGAACGAAGCGAGGGGCGCGAGCAACAAGAAGGACAACCTGAATCCAGCATTGTCAACGAGATGAAAAAGGAGGAGTCTCGTTCTTGTTGTACGGAAGTTTGAGGTGCAGAGACGCGAGGCGCTTCAAGGAGGGAAGATTTTTTGAGGAGGTGCGGTCCTTTTCGCCTGCGAGAAAAGACTTGAAGAATGTCAAGAGTTGATCCATGCTGTCTGGAAGCTGCTCTGCTCCAGCTACCAGTTATGTACCCGGAGAATAATAACAGCATACCGGAAGGGGACCTTATCAAAGGACAACGAGGCTGCATGTGGGTCGCGATCGCCCTCCTGGAGTTACATACTGCAGCCGGGCGAGTGAACCTTCGTTGAGCCACATCGCCGCCCCAAGGAGTTTCTTGCCAGCCCAATCACATTGTGGCTAAAATTAACCGCCCGCCAGAATCCAGCCCCTTCTCTGCGTCCCATAGCTGCACCCGCAGTTGAATCGGTTCGACGGGTTGCAATTGCACTGCGGTGCCGCTCAGGTAAGAAATCGCCCGGTGTAAACTTTGCTGCAGTAATCATCACTCGAGGCGCGGCGGCTGGACGGCAGCTGATCTACAGTGGCGCGGGAGCTTGATAATTCCTCAATTGGCAATTTCCGCAATGCGGCCAATGGGGACACGGCGTAACTAAACCAAAATGGAATCCCGCTTACGCTGGAGCGAGCCCTCGGCGACGGTTATCAGCAAACGCGAGCACGCAGGCTGCCAACATGCTGGGGGCCAAATCGGAGCTGTCAGTTGGGGAGCAGAAAAAGAAGGCTTCCGGGCAAAGGTTCCGGTTAAGGCCAGGGGCCAGACGGTTGTCTGCCGTTTTCCGGCCTTGCCCAGAATGGGAAACTTTGCAGCGAGCAATTTTTTTTCCGCATCAAGGATCAATCGCCGGAACCCCGACGGATGCGCCTGTGACATCCATGCCGCATCCAGGCAATGCAATATTAATGCCGGGCTGCAATCCGGATATGTTGACCCTAGTCGCCCCAGCTGTCAGTTCGCCTTGCTCCAAGTCTTCTTTCCTAGACAGGCGGCAGTGGTGCCGTCGTTGTCGCCATGTTGTCGCATCTCCTGAGTCTCCTCTTTCGCAGCGAAGGGGCGGGCGGTGGTGACGGCGTGCGCTACTCATAGTCGTCAAGCAACCAACAGCGTTGCGTCATCGCCGTTGCTGCCTGGAAAGGCGCGGGCGGCGAACATCGGGGGGGGGGGGGGGGGGGGGGGGGGGG
>QFES01012160.1:0-11078 GCA_003316375.1 Tylopilus plumbeoviolaceoides | reverse complement strand
GCCAGGAGAAGAAACTCCAATGCAGAGCGTCTCGCTTCGGGTATGTTTATTCACCACCGCACAGTATGATCTTGAAAATCAGCTTTTATTAGTGAAAACTGCCCTCTTCCACCAGA
The DNA here is from genome assembly GCA_003316375.1 of Tylopilus plumbeoviolaceoides. Lineage (NCBI taxonomy): Eukaryota > Fungi > Basidiomycota > Agaricomycetes > Boletales > Boletaceae > Tylopilus > Tylopilus plumbeoviolaceoides. The sequence continues at coordinate 10,962 of QFES01012160.1, read as the reverse complement.
TCTCACGCCTCATATCCCCAATACCAACGCTGAGCATGTAGCTGGAGGTTCGTTTGGTGACGTGTACAAGTGTTAGTACGTTGATGGTTTGGCGAAAGAGGTCCAGGCGTGACATGACTCGTGTTGCATGCTATTCACCTTGATTCCAGGTTGCAGTGAAGGCGCTCCGCTTCAGGTTCGCAAGAGAAAGAGATGAAAACGACATATCTGAAAGAGTACGTTGCATCCACCACCAATGAATGAGGTTTCAATTTCCTAGTAGATGCTTCGTTAAGAGCTTGGAATTTGGAGAAGACTTGGTCACAAGAATGTTGTCCCATTCCTAGGGAAAGCGTATGGGTTCGGAATGCGTGATGCAACATCCTTAGTGTCACTGTGGATGCCCAACGAATCCCTTCACTTCTTCCTAGCAGGACATGACCATAGCCTCGATCTGGGGCACAGACTTCGGTTTGTAAGTCGACTGGACAACCGAGGAATCGAACACTTCTAACCTTGCCCCATAGCTGCTAGATATTGGCAATGGGTTGCACTACCGTGCGTCGCTATTATCACTCCCAGGACTAAGAAAATAATGCATCATAGTGCACTCCATTCCAATAGTCCATGGTGACCTGAACTGCGTGCGTTGAAGTCGACATGTTGGCCATTTCTTGTTCATACTGGGGGGCAGAATAACGTGCTTCTCAATGTAGATTATGCCGCACGTTTAGCTGACTTCGGTTATGCCTCCTTGGCTGGGAATATCCCTGAAGCATTCGCCTACCTGCAAAGAACCACCGCACGGCCGGGAGCGTTGCGTTGAGCTGCGCCGGAGCTTGTTGATCAAAAGCAGATGCACCCTCGGACGCCCAAGAGTGATATATACTCTATTGGTTGTGTCGCTCTTCAGGGAAGCCGATCGTGACACAAATGCCAGGTCCGTGCTGATATCCTTGCAGGTATTTTATGACACACAACCATGGGCGGAAGTCCGGGAAGATGTGGCTATCATCTATCAGCTTGCAACAGGATACACGCCGTCCCGGCCAGAGTCCCGAGCCGTAGATGACTCGCACTGGAACTTGATCCAAAAGTGTTGGTCTCCGACTCAGGAGCGGCCCACTGTGGAGGTAGTGACATGTTCCATTCAAGCGTTCTTGACTCGTTGTCCATCGTCTACGGCTCTCAATGACCTGTGCAAATTGCCGCCCTGGTAGGGCGGAAGGTCCGGTGAACGAGTCACTCAACGGTCCTTGAGCTATGTACTACTCACAGTTGCGAGCCTCCCCATGACCCGACACAGCCATACTTGCGTAGTCTCGAGTTCAAACGTTCTGAGTTCCTTGTGCACCTCAGGAAGTAAGTGAGTCAACAAGTCGTATAATACTGTGAGCAAACTTGAATCACTGACTCGGAGAGCCAGTCGTGTCACGCATCACGTCGCATCGTGTCACACTAAGTAGTTAGACATGGCGCCACCTCGCGGACGGGCACAACGGTTGCAATCCAAACCCTCCACAGTTCTGCCAGTACTAGTGCTACCATTACAATTACACGCATCTGATTCAGAGAGCTCACAAACTCACAACCTCCATCAACTCCCCCCAGCTCTACCTCAGTCAGGATCCACGAGGTGCGAGTGCATGCGACCAGAGTGACGACCCCTTGACGCTTCGTCCTCGGCTATGTTTTACCATGCCTATCTTTTGCCCTCTTATTCTCACTTCTGTCAATGTCCTTCCGCCTCCCAAAGGGTCGACGAAGGTTATCGAAAGCGGAGAGATAGCGGAACCCCAGGTCACCCCAGCAAAGGTTGCTGAAGAAGCCTTGCAGAGACATGTCATCCATGCCACCTTCTCTTGAAATTCCCCGACGACGCCCCGGTCCTCCTGATGTTAATGCGGCCAAGGCTGGCATGTCTGCTCCTGCGCTGCCTGCGTTGGTGACTGCGAGAAAGATTGAGAGACTTCAGGACATTGAATATCCCGAAGGAGTCAGAACCCCCCGAGAGGATCTCAATAAAGATACCAAGGACGGCAGGTTCAGGTATTCAAATATTAGCTGTGCCCTTCTTTTCAATATATTCATGCCCTGCAGGTAACGACCGGGAGTTCCTTATGCAGTTTATGCAGCTCTGCAAGGAGAACCCCCCCAACCTTCCTCCACTGGACACCCTGGGTATCGATAAATCAACCTTTAGCATGACTTGCCGCAGTTCAGGACGCCATCACCATTCATCAGGTGCGATGCCGCGAATGCTCGTCAAAGCTCGGCCGGCTTCGGGCTCAGCGCAGCCTTCATTGCTAAACCAGGTGCTCCAGGCCCTTTCCCTATGAATCTGCTCTCCACCCCGACGAGCAAGCTCACGAGTGAGGAACGCTATATGGTGGCGATTGGCACGTGCTCTTCCTCAGTCAGCAGCGGTCCTACATTTAACCATGCCACTACGACGCGGACAGCTTATCAGGATGGTCTAGATGGGCATCCTGTGGGCCGCAAACGTGTTCGAACTAAGCGTGGTGATAAGCGTACGGACGCGAACGAGGTCACCTTTTCTCAACAAGGACCTCCTGAAAGGATCGTGTTCCGGTACCGCAGGTCTTGCACCTTTTCTTGGCGCTGTGCTCGAACCTGTTGCTCCCTTCGAAAGCTTTGTAAACCCTATGGGTACCACTCGCGAGTCGGCTACAACTGTCACCAACTCTCCCAAACTCATGGGTCGCAAAGTCAGGGCCCTTCTCAGCAAACTTACCATGGAGAAGATCGACTCCATCTCCGATCAGATCATTGCTTGGGCGAATAAAATTGAGAACGAAAATGACGGCCGAACGCTCATCCAGGTCATTCGGCTAGCGTTCGAGAGCGCAACGGATGAGGCTGCGTGGAGCGAAATATATGCCCGCCTCTGCCGGAAGATGACGGAGACGATTGGTCCCGAAGTCCAAGACGGTGGTATCCGGAATGCCGAAGGCAAGCCTGTCGCTGGTGGTCAGCTTTTCAGGAAGCACCTCCTCAACCGCTGCCAAGGAGACTTTGAGCGTGGTTGGGTTGCTAAAGAGACGGCTGCTGCTGTTGCGGCCAAAGCTTCTGATAACCAAGCTGCCAAGACTTCCAGCGAGATGAAGGGCGATGAGAGCGAACTCTATTCGGAAGAGTACTATGCTGCTCAAAAGGCAAAACGTCAAGGTCTCGGTCCCATCAAGTTTATCGGTGAACTGTTCAATCTCCAGATGCTTACCGAACGTATCATGCACGAGTGGGTTAAGAAGCTCCTAGCAACGTCGAGAATCCCAAGGAAGGAGAGACCGAGAGCTTATGCCAGTTGCTCAAGATAGTCGGTCAGCTTCTTGATGTTCCCAAGGCAAGGGCACACATGGACCTGTACTTTGCGCGGATGAAGGAGCTTGCTAAGAGTCTCGACGTCAGTCCACGTATGCAATTCATGCTCCAGGTAATGATCGACTTTCGCGTACTATTTGTGCCGTTTCTCATCCCTCCTGACTACAGGATGTGGTTGAACTCCGTGATCGAAAATGGGTCGGTCGGGGTGCCGTTACTGCGCCTAGTACTATATCCGCCATTCACGAAGCTGTACGTACTTGACATCCACCGTTCACCTCTTGGCAAGTGGCTCAATTGGGTCCAGGCTGCGAAGGAGAAGGCAGCCGCAGAGGCCCAGACTTACTAACAGCAGCTTAGTTTGTCTGGAGGTGGTTCAAGACGTGGTGGTGACCGAAATGTCGAATCTGGACCTTATGGCTGGACTACGGCTGGAGGTTCGGTCCCTTGGCCGCAACCAAAGGCAGGCGACTTGTCACAGTTTGATAAGATCAACAAGGGTGCCCCTATGGTCATGGGCCCCAGCAGCGTCTTCACCAAGAAGGACACCAAACGTGACTCGCCATCACGGACAAGCTCGAGTCCGAACATGTTCTCCATGCTTAGCCAGAATCCCGAGTTGGCCGTCGATCCCACCGCTAAACCTAGCTGGCCTCCTAGCCGGAAGCCCTCTGTAGACCTTGGCCAAGGTGGCGTGCCGAAACCTTCCCAACGAAGGAAGTTGAAGTTCCTGCCCCACATCAGGGCCACTCCCGTGGAGGAACCCCCGCCTCCTCCTTCTGAGGACGAGCGCGATGCACCTGCTCCTATGTCGGAAGCTGACGCGAAGAAGAGGATGGTGAGGACGTCAAGGAATTTTTCGCCGTCCGTAGCCTGGAAGAGGCATGTGTCTACTTTACGAATCTTCCCAAGGAATACCGTTTCCACCTTATCGACAAGCTGGCGGCCTCCGCTCTAGAGAGCAAGGAAGCCGATGCAGTTCTCATCGCAGAATTCCTTTCCCGGGAAACATCCAAGGGCCAGTGTTCCCCCGAGATGTTCGAAGCGGGCTTTATGCCGATGGCAGAGCTCTTGGACGACATTGCGATCGATGCTCAACACGCGTACAGGTTCATGGCAATCATGCTCAAGGGTGCAGGGTTCAGCAAGGATGAGGAGAGGCTAGCCCGGCTTGCTGGCAAGTCGATGGACAGTAGTCCAGCTTGTTACCAGTGTGAAGAACCTCCATAGATGCTGCTGGAGAACTGGGCGGAATTTATGGATGGCCAAGGATGTGGCCGCGTCGCATGCAGCCTATAGTTCAAATCCAATGACGATAGATGTTGAATTGCCAGGTGATCGTTAAACGTTGTTACTTGTCCATCGACCTTATGTACATTTTGGATTTGAAGTACTGCTAAACCCTCCATTTCCGGCGGATACTATGACGCAGGGTGGATCTTCCTTTCTCCGAGTCACTTTGATCGAACTTCGGTGCATCAATCATGATCCCATCTATGTATTCGTTTCTGTAACCACTGGCATCTAAGCTTGGGGGATGAAATGGAAGCGGACACTAACCGGCAGGGATCAGGGCAAGAATTATACGATGCCAGTGGTGTGCAAGCATTCAGCCCTGCAGCCCAAGTTCAAGTGGTGATAGCAACGCCTTCAAGGTTTAAACGTTCACTCCCAGTGGCAGGCGTCAAGCCGCTGAGCAAATTTGCCGAGGGCCCTGACTTGCTCAGAGCCCCACGCACCTCTGAACACAGCTCTCCCTTTCACTTTGACGTGTGTCAACGATCCTTGATGATGTCAAGACATAGCTTCAATGCGCTCAACTCGACCTCCATTATCGACGCCGAGTACGAGCTCGTCAAGCCGCTTGGGCAAGGTGCCTACGGCTGCGTCATCGCAGCGCGACACAAGAGATCGGGCGAATGCTGTGCGGTCAAAAAGATCACCAACATCGACAGCAAGGCATGTCCCTTTCCCATGATCGACAGTTCCTTGTGGTCGTACAATTTGTCATTTGCGCTGACATCGAGTCTCTGCAGAGTACTTTGACGAAACGACGTCTTCGAGAGATAAAGTAGGTGTCTTGACCTGCTGAGGTGGTCGGAGCTGCGCGACTGATGTCTTTGAATGCTGCTGCATCACTTTGAAGGCCACAAGAACGTGAGTGACAGCATCATATTGGTGCCATGTGCTATCAATGCCCACCATAGGCAGTAAGTTGCTGGTCCCGTCGGTCAGGTAACGTGCTTGTATGATGTGGACGTTGTCTTTCATCCCGATAACAACTTTGACGAAGTGTATCTCTACGTCAGTGATGGCTAGTCCTTCGAGTTCGCTGATCCGATTAACGTCACCTCTACAGGAAGAACTCATGGAAGTAGATCTGGATGCGGTTGTGAAAACTTTACTTCTTCCACCATCTAATCGCTTCAGCGCGCTATTCAGGTTCGTTCAGAACAGCCGCTCACGGATGCCCACTTCCTTTGACTAGTCAGGCCGGATGAACGACCGCTGATGAGTTCTCGGTGGCGGACAGACGTTGGGCTGCGCGTCCAGCCTTGGAAGTCAACATCCAACGGCAATAGCACGTGTCATCCAAACGTCGGTGCCATCTTCTGTGTGTTCTTGCATGCGACATTCGAGAGTGAGTTTATGCACGCACCTTGCTGATAATAACCAACGTGGGTTGGAATAATGGTGGGTTCGCCTTGGGATCCCAAGGTGGCCGAACTCGGCTGGAATGGCCAGCGTGGGTGGGGAAACCTGGTGCAGCGCGCCCGCAGGGCATGGGTGCCAGCTGCCCCGGCATGCCGGTGTAGGCTGGTAATGCTGGTCGCTAGGGGGATCGCACCTGGGGGTTATGTTGGCGCTGGTAGTCCTGCGCCGATACACAACAGGGGCCAGACACTGCAAACCGGTAGGCTAGATATCCATCCATGTTTTCTACTGTCTGAGATTCATAGCACTAGCATGTCTTCAGTACGTTTCCTTGTCGCGTAAGTTGACGCATATCCGGGCAATGTTGTACAGAAAATCCTCCCCAGAGGGAAGGGGTACTTTCTTGTGCTGGGCAATAAGTTCGACAAGCTCTCTTGCTGAGGTGTCCAGGCCCGGCACTTTGACAACAAAGGCGTTTGGAGGCGTACCAGGCAACCAACACCGTATGGGATCACTTTGCTCGTTATGTAATTTAATTTGTACAAGCGGTGCATGACCTTCGAACGTGTGCATGAAACATATAAGACCTGTTAATCAGAGACGTTGATTACAGCAATAATTTCTGATAGACTGCGTTTGCGCAAGAAAGCTCCTCGTTTGATTCGGAAAACAGAGCTAAGCGATGTGTGCAATGTCGAACGCAGGAAAGAGCAGCGTACAGTTGTCCGTGTGCGAAAGGATCAATGTGGAGGTGGAGAGCAGAGCGGTCGAGAGTCAGTCCTTGACAGCCATTGAAAGTAGTTGCATATGCGAGACGGGGAGGTTAGGGTCACGGTCCAGTTGGAACCAGGAGGGGAGAAGTGCGCGGGCACGAACCATATCTGCTTGACTGTGAGGATGTTCTCGTAAAACGCAAAATCAATTACGGTCATGTTGCACATCTGATGATAAACCTCGAGTTCTGGAGGGTTCATTGGTGCATCAAAGCACACATGGTTAAAGTACTGCATGCAGAGAATGTCGCATTTGCTGCGATTGCCAGGCTTGGAACGCTCAGTCGGCCTGCCAACCTTGACAACAACCATGTACCTGCGGTGCACTCCAATGTTAGCACCAAAACATGCACCGACGAAAATTGCACTGCTCGCGGAATGACCTGTCCCTCGAACTCGTACAGTCCAGCCATAGTTAATCTGTCTCGAGCCCTCACCAATCAACCAGAACCATCAATGGCTCGGGGGTCGACCTTGGAGAAAGTTGATGAGTCTAGATTGATATTGAGTGAAGACTCATGGGTAGCCTGGCACAGCTAGCAAAAATTTTTGGGGAAACAAACCTCGTCGAGGAAAGATCTAGAGCAATCCATATAAGGAGCACCGGTCCGATTGTGGGAAATTTGACATACAAAGTCACGTGCATGGTGACTGATGAGAACATCGTATCATAACAGGTTGATAACCATCGATTGGGCCCAACGCAAGGACACTGCAACCATGTCAGCATCAAGGGACTCATCTGACACCTTTGGTGTAAAAGGACAGGCAGCCATCGCAGGTGAATATTGTCATGAAACTCACATATTGGCCATCTTCTCAGATTCCCATTAGAAACAACTGTACCTGGGCCCCAACTTGACGATGTGGAACAAAGACTCACTGCTCTTGAAAACTGTGTTCAAGACCAAAAGAATCTAATTGATGGTCTCAATAACCACATTGGTGGTCACAACACACAATTGTCAGCAATTTCCTCCAACTTGGCGACAGTTCCCTCCAGGCAACAGACATGGTTCGAAACCTGGGGAGGTAGCCTTAAGACTGACCTTCATGCGATGGAGGGCAGGTTAAGCAACCGCATTGTTAATGTGGAAACAGGGGTGGCTGAGGTAAAAGCAGCAGTGGCTGAGATGCAAAGCAGCCAGGGTGGATTTTTCGAAAAGTTGTTTGGTGCGTTAGGTTTGTCAATCTTTACAGGTGGATCAAGGTAAGCACCTAGGCTACTTCAGAAGTTGAAGAACTTGCTAACCATAGTTCACATCGGCTAGAAGCACTTCAAGGGGGCCACAACCTGAACCATGATCTTGTCTGGTAGTATCCTCATGCATATATTTGTCTTTGCCGCCCAATTTCAAGTTCAGCCTGAGGTGGCAACAGAAAGACAAACCCACCTCGGGGCGACGGTGTTGATTCTCCCTCACAGCACAATCTTCACGATTTCCTTGAGCATCATCGTCAAGCCGCGCATCATCCATACATCACATTGGTCGACGATCAGTACAGTGAAAGAATCATGATTCGTTCATACACACCGCTCTTGGTTACCACATAGTCGGCGTTCCCCGCTTCGCCAAACTTACCCGCGGTACTTCCGACGAGCACGATTGCTGCCTTTGCCCTTGCCTCGGAAGAGGCGTGCTTCAGATGCTTGAGATATTCTCGACACACGAGAAAGGCGGACGTGAGGTTCATCGTCAGAGTACGGTTCCGTTGCGCGAGGGTCATGTGTGCGGCAGGTACGTGTTCCGATTCCGAGATCGTGTGGTTGGCGACGAGTACCTGGACCGGGCCGGCGTCAGTGCGCGAGAGGGTAGCGAAGAGATCAATGATGGCGGATTCGTCTGCGAGATCCACTTGGACCATGCGGAGAGTGGGGTAACTCTGCAGAAGAGGGAGCAGCGGGTCACACTGACTGTTGTACTGTGCGGTGACTTTAGCACCCAGCGCTGTGGCCCATCGCGAGATCCCATTCAGGTCAGGTTGTCGGAGTGATGAAGGAGGGCTCACAGTAGTAGAGCTTCATGGTCTCGAGACCGATACGACCACTGGCACCTGAACAATGATCAGCACATCCTCAGCACAGGCAAATGGGTACTACCAGTGACAAGGACGTGAACCCCCCGTAGTCCTAAACCCATCGTTCTGTACACATTTTTCCGGAAGGTCAATCCAGACAACGACCATGGGTTGCGTGAGCACTCTCAATGACACCACTTGGGAAAGCTAGCGACAGTTCACAGCATCGACTGGATGCTAGTACTCTCACAGTAAGTCGTTGAATTCTTGAGCAGATCACACAAAGAATGCACCTCGTATGTCAAGAGGTGTCGCCGCAACAAGACCCCGGACCGCTGCTCGTTGCACTAATAATAGTCCCTTCGTGGTGTGCATCAACGTCCAATATCACTAATCACCTGATGTTGAGCATAGATATATTTGACAATAGCAGAACGCCCTGAATCGAGGGTGCATGAGGCTGGCCATGCTGATCCTCGTGTGCATTTATTATTGCGTTTGCATGATTTCTGGCGTCATGGTAATGGAGTAGAGTTTCGTTGACATCCCCTGTTTCTCACCTGATAAGACACAACGAATCCCTTGTCGATTGATCGTTCCCTTAGCATGTCCACGTTGCGTAAAGCCTGTTCCACACCTCTATTCAGCTGAGTAGTAACAAAAAAAGTCTATCGCTCACTGGACAGCGGAGACACCGAGCCCGGAGCTTGAGTCGTCTGACCATACCCAGTGGCGCAACGCCCATCATTGCATATCGAGATATCCCCGCAGGATGTCTCGGAACCATTTCGCCGATCCCAGGGACGCTGGGCGGTTGTTGCAACTTGCGCCCGAGAACTTGGAAACCTGCCCTTGGCAAACAGAAACGGTACGCCTTGTGCCCCTCTATTCCAAATCCCTCGCTGGATGAGAAACTTACTTCTTCTATTCCTTTTGCCCAGCCATGCTCCTCACTTATGGAGAAACCGCTGTTGATGGCTCTGAGACCAACCTCCGCTAGACCAGTCCAAGCCCAACATTCAACATCCGGGGTAATTGTTTTTAGTTCAAGACATGTCCTGAATGCTCTTAGTGATAAGAAAAGCGACAATGAATGGTGCTCATGACTGGGCGGAAGGGCCAACAGCCGTGGAAGAGCGAGGAGAAGTACGGGAGGAGGCAGGGGTCGGAATGTCGACAGAGGTCCCGACAACAGCGATGTGGGCGGAGGATTTCCGCGCCATTTGCGATGTGGTCAGTGCGCTGTTGTTTCTGTGGGCGGGAGCAGTTGTCCATCGCGAACGATCAGGCAAGAGGTGGGGTGCATGGCATGGAATTGTGCATGTCACGCGTAAATGAGTGTGTGACAGACCGCGTGTCGCTCTCAGCCGGACAACAGCATTAGAACTACTCGACTAACAGTACTAGTGCTTGTACATCGCGCTATGATCCAGCCCGAACATGACATGGTTTACCTCTGACAGAATCACAAAGAGAGCACTCAGACAGCCGGAACACGCTGAGGGGTTAAAGCACTTTCATTTATCTGGAAGTGGAGAGCACTCAGGTTGGGCAAAACTTAAAAATAAGACGCAGCGATCTTGAGTTGCGTCGAGACGTCGTCAATAAAGGTGGCAGCCAAACTCCTGATAAAGCGGAAGCTGTCCATTCTGGTTGGCGAGAACAGGGTGCGAACAGATCCGAAATGTCACCTTGGCTTCGGGATGCCTTGTGTCAGGTGATGCCATCCGAGATCACAACTAATTGACCCAGAGATGAAGTCAACGGAGTGTCGGACGACTGCGTGAGGAAGGCCATGACTCATCATGACGGTTGCCTATGGTGCGCGCTGCTGGCATCAGGCTGCCTGGGCGGGGGCGGAAAGAATGGTTCTGTTCACTGTACAGCCTGTAATTTCACGCAAGAATTGTGGTTGGGTAGCTCTCGAGGTAGAAAAGTGGAATCTAGGTACCTTGGAGTTCCTCGCCGACCTCGTCCAGTATAAGGTTGAGTAGCTGGTCGTATCCCTGTATGTTCTGCTTTGCATTCTCCCTCCATTGCTGACGACTTCCTACAGAACGTTGTGAAACTCATTACTCGCCTCTTGAGCATTGCGAAGAAGACCCATTCTAATCCTTCACTTAGCTTGGAGATTGGATCATGGACTGCACGCCCCACTGTTGTAAGTGCCCCCTCATTAGCATCATCATTCCCG
>QFES01012141.1:0-18088 GCA_003316375.1 Tylopilus plumbeoviolaceoides | reverse complement strand
CTAGCACGCGCACGCGCACAAGTACGCGCGCAAACGTCCATCGGACTGATGGAAGAATAACAAGGGAGCCCCTACACTTGTACTATTCGATTGTTTTAGGTGACCCAATCGCATACATATATGCAGGACTCGTTCCGCCGAGACTCGCGTCACAGCGGGAAGAGTGTCGATTTATCGTCTCAACTTCGACCCGACCTCATAACCGTGTAACATGCGGTGACTTGTCGGGCGATTGCCTCAGGGAAATGAAGACAGGGAATACGCATGGGCTATGTATACAACGAAGCAGTGGCGTTTCCTCTTTTTAGTCGAACTCGGCCGCGTCATGACTCTACTACTACGTGGCTTGCATATGCGTCCGTCGGTACTCTCGCCATGGGCGGGGCGGGTTATGCTAAGCTGTTTTAGACGTGTTCAACGCCAAGTGTCAAGGTGCCGACCGCGAAGAGCGTTTACGGTTCCAACTCGTAGATGCTTACCAGCGGACCTGCGATGAGTTGGAGATCAGAACAAGCCGTCTGCTAGTCACCAAAGTATGACGTTGGCTGGTATTGGGTCTTGTGTGCTGCACGGCCGGATGTATCGATCCCTTTGATCTTTCCATATTATGCACTACTCTTTTCGAGTCCGTCCGAGTCGGTGGTCGTCTACATGGGCTAGAATTACTGACAGTGCTCTGGTAGTGGTTCGTCCATGACTCAACTACGGCGTAAACAGGACAAGCCAGCGATCTCCAAATGTGTGGGACGAGGGGAAGGCGCGTGCATTGACGAGTCGGAAAGCTTGGACAGCCAACCCAGGTGATCTCTCAAGCCCCCGGAGTGGTGAAAGTGGATAATGAACCGTGATAGATAGCTACTAGTACTTGAGCGGCCGGTGTTCCTAGGCCCAGTGAGTGCACTAAGCCTAGTTTGGATGCGGGCAAGTTGTCTCCCCTCAGGCCTCAGGGGGCATGACCAATCTGCCCTGTTGGATGCGAAAGATGACACGTGCACGGCCACAGTGTAATATCACTGAACTTTAAATTGGCTCTGCACATCGCGATCCGAACAAGACTCAAAACATCAATCACCTTCTCTTGCACCTGTCCTAACCCTCTTCTTATCTAGTAAGTGCACCCTCCACACACCAACCCCGCTCATGTCGCAGACCACCTTCTTTCGCGGCGTGGGAACTGGGCCCTGGGCAGGCGCGGTCGCCCGAGGCGCTCATGGACGCGATCGACCGCGGGCGGGATCAAGGTGGCCGGACTGGACGTGCGTGCGCCGTTCTCGTCGTGTGTGGAGTGGGGCTGATGGGTTTCGTGTAGGTCGGTGGATGCTCGATCCGATCAATGGGGCCAAGGGGTTTTTGCGTGGAGGGCAGTATGCGGTGTGTTTGGCGCTGATCGTGGATGGGCAGGTCGTCCTGGGCGTGCTTGGCTGCCCAAATTTTCCAGTGAAGCCGGACCAGCCGGAAGGTCGCAAGGGGTGCCTCTTTGTCGCCGTCAAAGCCCAAGGCACCGAACAGGTACGTTGGACCGGTGTCGCACGCTTGTGACATGGACATGGACAGACGACGCTCTCGGGGGATCACGCGGTACCGCTGACGATCCCTCCCTTGGCCGGGTGCACTCAACTTTTTGGAATCGGTCGAAGCTGCGCATGCGCCCCCCTCAAGAAGCGACTGCGGACTCAAGGCATCATGTTTTTTGCTATAGCAGGGATGGGCTATATTCCGCCAGTGGTCTGACATTCATCTTCCTCACCCAGTCCTATGTTCTCAATCGTCACGTTCTAGGTCGCGTCTCTCCTCGGAAACATGTGTAAGACGGAATTTCTTTCGGTCTCAGGGCGATCTGACAGAAATTCAGATCTCTACATCCTCACCTATGGTTTTCTTCCATCCGCAGGACATGCTTCCATTCCGCCTTTCTCCGCAGCAGGCAAACCCCGTCCTCGCAGCCCACCTCGGCTTGGAGCAGTTCGAGGTCGTCAATCAACCAGGACGGCTCAATAATTTGTTCGTTGAGCGCGAATTCGTGGCCCAAGGCGACCGGAGCGGTTTGTTGTTGCTTCTATGATGAGGGCTACGCTCCCGGTAGGCCTCACCCAGGTCCTCGTCCTGATGTCCACTCATCTCGGATTAGATGTCGTGCCATCCACGTTCAAGCAATCGTTCTCTTTCTCAGAACCCCAATTATATTCGTTGCCATCCTTTCTCCAGATATGCAATTGTCGCGCTTTGCATGTATACGCTCGTGTTGCTGGCGAGCCTTCCATCCCGTCACAAGGCATCCCTCGTACACTCGACGTCTTCTCTGCCCCCACACCTGCCAACGAAGCATTTCTGGCCGAAATCTCGACGCTCACAAAATCTCCTTGATGCCATACTCCGTCCGACCGCTTTGCCGCACTCGAGCTGACAGGCAACACCAAACTCGCAGCATCGTATAGCAAGTCCAGCGAGCAAAACACCTTTGCCACTGCTACAGTACACGCTGCTATTGAAGTGGCCCTCGCCGACAAATCAGTTCGCTTAGCGCTGGTGACACATTCGCGTTCGGCTCCTTTGCTCTCCGATCAATCTCCTGCAGCTACGCATTCTCTTCATCCAGCGAAAGCGCTCTCGTCCTATAGGAGATGCTTCCGCCGCAGGCAGCCTGTGGCTGGAAGTAGTAGAGTGTTAGAAGACGTTGCCTTGCAGGATACGTTTGCTGTATATCCCTGCTGCGTGAGTGTGTATGGCGTGGAAAGTCCCTGGAAAGCCGGCTGTGGAGTGTAAGGATGGATGAGTTGTTCCAAGATCGGTGCAGGATTCAACCCTCCTTAGGTCTATTGTTAGCTCCTCATTGGCGCTCTAAATGGTTTGGATTCAGACTTGCCCGTCGAGGTATTATATTGACCTATGAAACTAGGTATCCGGGAGCCAAGTAATTCAACATGGCCGATCGGCCTGCCTTGGAAAGATAACCGGTGATATTGGACACTGTTGGAAAGTTAGAATTCACAGCGATCACGCACAACTCTCTAGCTCACAGTATCCAAGGACATCGGGGGTCAGAGAGTAACTCTGTGTTCCTGGGACGATGTACGGCAGCTTCAGACGCCCAAGAAAGGTGTATAAGGCAGGGCTTGTCAAGTCAACGTCCTGGCCGGACACCGGGAAGCTTTGGACTACGGGTACGGGTATCAACAAATTGTTCCATCTACTAAAACGTCAGGGTTAAACATGGTTCCACGTCGTTTCACATACGACGATGTCAAAAGATGGGCCACGACGACCATAAAATAGATATGAGTGTCCACCGCAGGAAATGGCGAGAGAGTATTTCTGGCGAGCTGAACCCATGATGCCATCAATGACAAGGGGACCCCACGAGGAAGTCGAAGTAGCAGCGCGACTTCGACGGTGACACTCAAGAGGCTATTCGGCTGGTCGGTCACAGGGTACGATCTACGCAGCATGTGAAAGGGGACCTATGAGGACCCAATCATGGCTAACGCCGTGGCGATTATGGCTATCACCATATTTGCGTTGCTTGGGTGTTTGGAGACCAAGTTCGCCATGCTATCTCGAAGGGGGATAACGCCAAGCAGCATGCGCCCCACAAAAGTCCATGCGAGACCGCAGAAAATCAACTGGGTGGTCATGGTTGCGACAGATATGACGCTGAGCCATGGAGAGAAAGAAGAAGCAACGGATTGAGATTCCACGTCGGGCATGAGCATGGTGGATCAGAGTTTCACCTTCAACTTGAAGTTGCGAGCTTCTTATTGTGAAATGAATCAACTCATTGCTGCACGCAGGGCGTGCACACTGCAGATGGTGTATTAATTAGACGCCAGTCTTTCTGAGCTGTACTCGCACCACAACCGTATCGTGATAAATCAGAAGATTTGAATGACCCTTCTTCCGCGCTCAGAAAGTCCAATAGCGATTGACAGAGAGAAGTATGGCTAGTAGCCACTAGGTCCCAGAGTAGTGTGCAGCTGAGAGAGCTCGGAGCCCATAAATTGATGTGAGGGATCAGCCCAGAATTGTTAGGTCCCGAAATGGTATCGTGATTCTGGTGAGCGAGAAGCTATCCCGAAACTGGGGCATCGACGACGAGAACGATCCCCTTATATACTACAGGAAGGGAAACACGTGATAGTATAAAGGTGGAAAGGAATACAAGAGTTGGAATGGAAATGGCAGAAGTAGCAGAAGTGCAACGGAAAAGGAATACGGCAGAGAGTTCCTAACACTATCCCCTCTCTGAGGGCTGACGTCCACGGTAGCAGGACAAGGCGGGAGTTCGAACGCTGAACCCGGAAGGCGTGAATATTGAGCGCGGAAAGCTTTGAACTCGTCGGACTGAAAGAGTCGGGAAAGAACGGGCAAGGGGACGTTGCGACAGGTAGGGCAAGCACATGTGACGGATGGTTCCCGTCCTTGTAAACGAAGTCGCATGCGAGGTTGCGGACGAACGGCAGTGGGATGGAGACAGTGGAAGAGCGCAACGGCTTCACGGGCGTTAGGCAGCTCGGACGCGCGTTTCCATTCGCGCTCCTCACGGGGGAAGCCACGCCAGTGAATGAGGTACTCGACGTGACCACGACGTTCGCGAGAGTCGAGGATGGACTCGACCTCCTGTTCTTCAGCCTGGTCGACGAGAATAGGCGGAGGCGGCGGGGGTGTCTGTTGAGAGGGAAAATCGCCTGCTGTATAAGGCCACAAGAGGCACTCGTTGAAGACGGGATGAATCCCTTTCCACGAGCGATCCAGCTGTAGCTTGTAAGCACCGGCACCCACCTTCCCGATGATTTTGAACGGGCCATAGCGCTTGTCGTCGAGCTTCCGCGAGGGGCGGTCCGAGCGAACGTTGGTTGCCTCAAGCAGGACGAGGTCGCCAGGTTGATATTCATGTGGAGATCGGGCGTGACAATCGTGGAAGCGTTTCATGTCGGCGGCCGCATGCTCGAGGGCGAGTTTCGCATCGTCCCGGGTTTGCTTCATGTGCGCGACAAAATCCTCCACCGATGCATTCCGGACAGTACGACGCCGGTCGAGGCCGATTTGAGGCTGTTGCCCATAGTTAAGCTGGAATGGGGAGTACCCGGTGGCAGAGGAAGTCCGCTGGTTATGCGCGAATTTGGCCAGGGGTAGCCAGTGGGACCAGTCGGTCTGGCGATGGTTTGTATAGATACGCAGGTATTGCTCAACTTCCGCATTGAGTCGCTCGGTTTGCCCATCAGTCTGCGGGTGATACGGCGCCGTCGAGGGATTGCCTTTGATTTTGAGCAGCGTATAGAGATCCCTCATGAACGACGACACGAACTGAGGGCCACGATCCGAGATAACCTTGGGTGGTGTACCGTGGAGCTTGAAGACGTGGTCGCGGAAGATTTTGGCCACGCCTAGCGCCGTGATGGTTTCATGAACGGGGAACACGTGGATCATCTTCGAGAAGCGGTCAACGATGTTGAGGATGGCGTTCTTGCCGTTCGACTCGGGTAGAGGTCCAATGATGTCAATTGAGATGACCTCCCAAGGGATGTTCGGTATAGCATTAGGGTTCAGCGGCGTATGCCCTGGGACGGTCCTCGGTTTGGTCTTCTGACAACAATCGCAACCCTTAATGTATTTTTCAACATCACGTCAAATACTTGGCCAATAGTACTTAGCCGTGATAAGGTCCCGGGTGCAACGGATCCCTGGGTGCCCGGAAAGAGGGTGGTCGTGATATTCGCGTAGAATGCGTTCACGGATGGTCGCATTGTTGGGCACGTATAACAGGTCCTTCCAGTAGACGATGCCGTCTCGTTCTTGCCATGGTGCCTCGGGCCACGCTCCAATCCCTTCCGGACATAGCGTTCACGTTTATACCGTGACTGATTCTTGCGAATGGCCTCCTCGATGGTGTCTGGGCATGGGTTGAGTGCGGCATCCGGAACAGGGGTGACCGCCAGCGGCTCTGGTTGCGACGACGAGACAGGCGGTTCAGTAGGCTGCGTCGTAGCAACACTGGTACAGGCAATGTTCAAGCGCGTAGTATCGAACAAGCGACTGGATAGGAGGGTCTGTTGGGAGTTATCCGGTTCCACCCCCTTCGCATAGTCAGGACGCCGCAAAAGAGGATCCGCCGGATTCGTCTTGCCCGGGCGGTGAGTGAGGATTCACCTTCGTGAATACGGTTGCTATGCACTGGTGTGTGGAGAGAAGAGGAATGGATTGCGTGGATTCTTAACTACGGAAGATGTCTAAGACAGTAACGTAGTTAGAGAACATATGTCTATTGATTGTCAACGAACGGCTGGTCTCTTGGCTGAAGTGATATTCACATCCGCTTCCCCTCTACCTGAATTATTTTTCCATACTGACTTGCGAAAATGAAAGCTTTTTTTGGAGTTGGGGACTCAGTGGCGCGTGCGCGCCGCTACGATGCATTCTAGCAAGGGAGATTTGCCGCGCGGTGGCCCACAGGCGAGCTGCCCTATGTTGGAATTGGTAAGCTTCATCTCAACTACTCGAAAAGGCAACCTGATCCTTTTACCACTCGTTGCGCCACACACGCGTCATGTGTGGGAAATGTCGGACGCGCATCACAACACGCGCTCGTGAGAAGCGCCGCTTTCAATCTCCATACCCACAACAACTTCATACTTCTCCATTACTCTCAAATCCCCAAATCACCCACGCAATGCAAAATAGCAATGAGCAACTCGTCGTCATTGCCCGCCAAGTCGTCCGCATCTGTTGGGATGACGTCTTGAATGGAGACTTTGATCTCGCCGTACATAAAATGGGCCAAGCCTTGGTAAGTGGCACATAGCTGTTCGCACCGGTGCACTATCATACTCACTCCGACAGAACCCTGTACCCACTCTGGTCCGTAATGCCACAGAAATCCCTGGAATACTCGTCGCAGTGGATTCGGCGTTGTCGACCCCACAAGACGCCGACATCGACTGGTCAGCGATCATCAATTGGAAGGCCGAAGACGTCGCCGACCACCCTTGGTCCCGCGGACGCAAGATAATTCTAACCGCTGCAGAGACAGGCAGCAAGAAGCGGACAGCGGGTGGAGATCACGCGGGGAAAAATGACAAAACAACCCTTGATGCGGGTGAGGAACAGGACAAATTACAAAAGCTTGACAACGAAGCTGCCGCACGGAAACCCAAGAAGATTGCATTGGGAAAGCGCAAGGCCGCAGGTCCAGAAAGTCCAAGACGGGCCAAGACGCAGAATGACTGCGAGAGCGAGGAGGAGGACTCACCGCCCCGGGCTCTCCTACAGACTCCATTGCCAGACCTTCCCTCGTCGGCGGCTGGCACATTGCGCAACGACAACCCTTCAAACCATCGCTGCTTAAGAATCGAAGACAAGAAACCATCGTCGTCCTCAGCACCAGCAGCAGCCCGTGGTCGACCTCCCACTCGACGCCCTATTGCCACGTCTCAACCCGACTCTGCGAAAGCCCCTCCGACACTCGACTCCTGCAGTCGCTGCATCGAGCGCGGGATCGCATGTATCCCGATTGCTGACCAAGTCTGCCAGAATTGCCGCGAAGGCAAAAAGCGTTGCTCGCATGCTGTGAAACTCGGAAGCTCGGTATCTCGTTGTCCAACAACAAACGGGAAGACCACGCCTGCACCCCGCCCGACAGCTTGCGTTGTGGTGACTCCTCTCCGCCTTTTATACCCATCTGACGAACCGCCTGCCAAACGCCCCCGAAGGCAATCTCGATCCCGATCCCGCCCGCCCGCCGACTCTCACACGACCACTGCGCCATTACTGCGATCTAAGTCCAGATCCACATCAACGTCTGCAGTCCTCGTTGGTAGGTGGCTTTGACATATGTTTGCGTAACGCTTGCTGACAGGATCGGTTTAGACGAGAATACCATTCGTTTTTCCCGCAATGCCACAGCACAACCCGTCGCCTCGGTGGCGTTGACAAGGCTTCGACCGCCGAAGTCTCAGACGATGAAGACGGAATTTGGTAAGTGGCTAAATTCTCGATGCACTGAACGATGAATGATCGTAGCACAAGGCGCACAATCGGGTACCCGCACCAACATATCGACACAACCCGCGAACTACACAAGGCAGTCCATCCCCCCTCCTGAGACTCACGGAAGCCGAGCTCCAGGACCCGCATACTCCGTGTGTGGAGCGCCTCTCGTTACTAAAGAGGCGCACCTGCAGCTGCACCAGCTCGTTGAAGTACAGACACGGCAAATTGCGGAACTCACGTCAACACTGCAGGCAGTTCTTGGCAGGCTGAAGGACGCAGAACTAACCATATCGATGACTGCTCTTGCACACGAGGCCCTCCGTCGCAGTGTCACCGGCACATCGGCGGATTTCAAGCAGCTGACGTTGGGCTTGCCGACACAGAATCCAGATAACAACAAGACCCCGCCTCGTTCCCTGTGTCAAGCGTCGACGTCCAACGCAACCACTGCTCTACCGAGCGACCCATCGCAACTCCCGCGTTCGACGCACTCCACCAACCTGTCGCACCAAACCTACTTCCCTGAAGGCCTTGCCGGTACGGGGAAATCGGGCGACTTCAACCTCGACCTTCCATTGCCGACTTTTGGATCCCCAAGCCAGTCATAATTTGCTCCCCGTGCACTATCTCCTTCCGCCGCATCCGTATTTCATACCCAAGAGAATCTCCGGTCGATGTCGCCTGTGACGAGGCGGGAGAGCTGCATTCCGCCCATTGAGACGGTTCCCGTTGTGGCGGACGCATCGGGCTCAAACAACGTCGCGGATAAGTTGGCCAGCGATGGTGATGGATGCAGTGGGTAGCGGAATTGCCGCGTAATGAATCTCCTCATTTTTCATCTTCTCTCGTACATTCCATCCGCTATCCAATTTGGTCTAATCCGGCTGGTTTCGTCCTGCCATCATAACATCGTGTATTCAATTTCAGCGTAGTTATTGTTTGGTGACTTAAGTCCACTCCCCGTACGTGATAAGTAGAACGCCAAGTCTCAATAACGCAAGTCTGACCATTGTTCGACTCGGGGCGCGGAAGAAGAACAAGGTATGATGGCGGAGTCACCCGCAGCAGTTAAACTCACCAGTGACCATGGTGGTGTAGATAGGAGGGTGAGTTGGCTAGTCGACGTATCAACTGGCGGGTTGTTAATCGGTGTCGAGTAATGAAACACCCCGGCAAGTGCCCAAAATGGTGGCAGGTCGCAAACAACACTGACTGGCTGATCTGATAAACTCACCGGTTGAAAGGCCAGCCCGTATCCTGTCTAATGGTTAGGCGGGCCCGTATACACAGCCCTCAGACGTTCCTCAGACCCACCTGCGACAAGAGATGAGCTTACATGAATGGCCGAGTCGTCTACCAACGTACCGCCTTGTTCGCACTCAGAGCACGTAAAAACCATGCAGCACGGGGGATCGCTACGTTGTTGCCATGCAACAAGCAGAGAAGATCGCGTCATGATGCTTACCAAGTGTGCAAGTGCATCCTGATCAAAGACACGGGCTTGGTCTGCATTTGACTGGGGATACAGAACCTCTGCAACACCAGAAGCCTTGGTGACTCGAAAGCCACTGCCAGTGGGCCCGGTGGAGTGTCCATTCGACCCACCGAACGGCATGTCGCGCCGTACTACGGTATCGTCGACGGCTTCGGTCGTCCAGGCCCACCCGTGGTTCTTGGCCCACGGTGACTATGCCTGGCACCAGGTTCGAGGCTGCGGTGAGGCGTATGAAAGTAATAGCGACCGAGGCGACCAATCCGACAGAGTCGCCAGGGGGCGCGAGTGGTCCAGACGACGACAGGGGTACAGCCTCGAGGCTCTCAATTTTGCAATATGACAGCCGCTCTCTCTCTTTTGCAACATGACAACTGCCCGTCCCTTCCTGCAACACAACCGTTAGTTCCCCCCAATGTACTGCTGCTCATCCCTTTTCAACACGCCAATAGTTGCCCCTTTCGCAAGAATCGCAACACGACATCCCCCCAGTGTTATGAGACGCAGCTTCCCGCCTTTCTTGCAACACAGTAGCTTCCCTCTCCTGGGCCCCCTTGCAATACGATAGCCCCGCATATGGTCTTGCGAATCACGCACGCTCCATAACATACAACCGGGGTGCTTTTTACCCAAGGCCCCGTGCACCAGGTTGTATTAAATTGGCAGTAGTTTGATTTTGCCTACCACATACCACATATGGGAGGAGCCTGCGGCCAGCAGTATGGAATTTCGTCGGCTGATGGAGGTGGTTATCCAAGATGGTCGTGAATGGCGGACCTTTGCCTTGGCGGGCCGTCACTCGCCCTAGTATGCCATCGCATTTCCTGAGTCATCGCGTTGCTACGGACTGGGGTGTTTAGGCCAAGTCCACGCCTCTTATTCGGGTGTGCCTGTCTCAGACCGAGCTCGGCAAAGCCTGCCAGCGAAACATGGGGAGGAAGAAGGGGGCGTCTAACAACGACCTAGGTGAGGGAGCACATGCCTCGCACTGCTTCGTTCCTGCTAATAGACACACGCGACCCTAACGCTCGAGGTTGTAAGAAATGCAACGGAACAATTGGTTGGCGTGGTGCTTGTGTTTGGGAAAAACTTGGTGTTTTGCAAGCAAAACGTGCGATAAAACGAACTATGATGATTCCAAGTCTAAAGGCGATGGATGCATTTCCCACCTCGACTCGGATGCCGTCGAATTCCTGGCGATGAGCCAGTATTCCTTGAGCAACTCCCATAAGACAATCGACAGGAGCAACGTACGAGAGTTTCTCGTCTTGGACGCCTCCACCATTTTCTCCGTCCTGCGGGGGACAACGCAGAGCAAACTAAACTCTTGCGGTACATCGAGGTGAATGATGCAAGTCAGAATACGGGAAACGAGCGCATCTTCGCCTGTCCAAGAGAAGGTGGTACTATTCAGAATAACCCTGTGACAGAGGGTCAATCTGCAAATGAATTGTGCTTTATTGAATTGAGACGCGTAGTTCGTGGGATCAAGTACAGACGTTGACTTGGATGTCACATTTTCCTAGTGTTCTGTGCGATTTATGCCCTCTGTATCTGCGTCTCGAGAGGACGACTCGCACAAGACTTCGTTGCCAGTTGGTAATGATGTCAAAGGGCGAGATTCTGTACCAGACGGTGGAATATAACAGGATCTGTCGCCACTTGAGGGCCGGATACCTTGAGTGACGCTCGAGGTGTCCACGCAGACCTGGGAGTGTAAGCTGGACTCGCCCTTGCTTTGCGAGGAATCACTACCGGTCACGTCCGATGCACAGAGTCCCATGGCAATTGTGGCCAGTGTTTCGGCCATGCTGATGCTTTTGCCGTGGACTGTTGATGCTGATTCAGAGACACCGCGCATCAGCTGCACTTGTTCAACTTTGTCTTGCACGACTATTTCGTTCCGGTTTTCAACGCCCCGTTGGCCTGCACTGGGATTCTGTCAGGTTTGTCGAAGTTTCTTTCACTTTTGAACTAGACTGGTTGTCACACTCTGCTAGTCGCCAACGTTCGTGACCGACAAGGACGGTTGCCAATGCTGCACCTCCTGTGTTGTCGTTTGATCTTGTGCTGTGCTTTCGACTGAGTCTCTACACCGGGTATCGCCGGGCCCGATGTTCCCTGGCGTACGGCCACTTCCCTGCTGGGACGAGAACAATCCAGAGAGCTGGCCGCTCGTCGTCATGGCTGGGTGGTCTTCACTGTAATTTAAGGTCAATTGTGTGTTGGGTACTTATGTCTTATCTAAGGGTGCCAACGCACCATGAGCATCAAGAGTCAACAAAATTGTCCGATGGAAGTTGAAGTGATGCTGTCAGTTTGTATAACCGACACAACGGCTTTGGCGCACCTAAAATGTCGTGGGAAAAACATCGGACCGCCGCTTTTGGTGTCCTTTCACCTGTCTGAGTCAGAATCTAAACTAAGGTCAGATTTAAAATTGTTGACTTTGGTTGTCCGCAACTGTAGGTAAGTCCATGAACGTCATCATTTGCACGGTGCAATCACCGAGCAACAATTCTGCCTGGGTCAGTGAATAGCTAAGTCCAGGGGTCGACAGGCCAGTGGAGCTGTAGGCTGTCGGGCTGATGGTGCAAGTCCCACTAACTTGCAGACCAATTGTATATACTACTAGTAGTATCTACACGAAGGGCTGGATCTCCAACACACACACCCAGACCGACGTGGGTACGAGTGGTCCGAAATGAGTCAGATTTTGCCTGGGGTGACCGAATGGATGAGCGCGAGTTTGGGTGGTCGGAATGTACTACGTGATCGCGAGTGTGTCCGTTCCGAGTCTGAGCGGTGCGACGTGGCCTGGATCCCGAGCGGGTTTGCATGCAACGCGGCGGTAGGTTGATCTCGACGTGTTGTGCGATCGGGATGGACGCTTGGGTGGTTGCGGTGTGTGTGCGTTCCGAGCGGTGCGACACGGGTCAGTCATCACATCCGATACAGGTGAGCGTGCGTATGTCGGATGCGAGGTTGAGGTTGCGGCTCGTCGCCGAGTACAGTGACAATATGGCCAAGTATTATTGACGCACAACGAGACGTCGTGCGCTCCGGATGTTGGGAATGAGTTCCTCATCATGATGGATATCAGGAACGAGGTCGAGCGAGCGTCAGTAACTGGCAGATGCCACGGTGGTATTGCGGTGTTGTCGCACTGAATGGTGGAGCATTGGCGCAGGTACAAGGTCGCGTGAGCGCTGGACGCTAGTAGATGCGACGGTGGGATTGCGGTGCACCATCGAGTGCGGCACTGTCGCAGGTATGAGGTCGGGTGAGTGACGGACGTTGGGGCCCTGGATGCGTGTAGTTGTGGTGTCCGAGACATCAGCGAATGCGGCGCTGTCGGGGAGCATTGAGTGCGTGGTGACGTTGCCGTGCATTGTCATATCGTGGGAGTCGTATGGTCCAAACAGCGGGAGTGAGTTCCTTGTTGGCATCAAGAATAAAGTCGAGCGAGTGCCAGTCACCGATAGGTGCGACGGTGCGACTGTGGTGTCGTCGCAGTGGTCGACAACGGTCGCCATGTGTCATGCTCGGTCTTGAGACATCATGGTTCCAACTCTGACCATTGCAGGCATTATCATGATGTGCTGAGGGCAGTGTAAGTGGCGTAAGGCCTCGAAATCGCGCACTTGCTCTCTAGGTCGCGCGTGCAGCCGTGTGAATTTCGCGGTATTTTTTTGGCGGTTGCAGCTCCATAAAAGGGCGTTGGGGTTATATGGAAAGAAGTGGCAAAAGATGCAACCGCCGGCGGAGAGCGAGGAGAAATTAATGCAGGGATGAGTCCTTCCGTGATTCATTGGGATGCACATTTGGAAGCAGGGCATCAATGCTCTCAATTCTTCCTCCTTCGGAAGCTTATGTTTCTAAGTGAACGCATCAGTTCAGAGTGGCGGGTAATCTGGCTGCTAAACAAGGACCTTGACAGCACTAGTCTCAGGATTTGATTCTACCTCGTCCACATCAGAGCCCAAAGGTTCATCTTCGCGTTTGCGTTTCAGGTCGACCGACATAGGTTTGGAAAAATTAGGATGCACCTTCAAGCAAATGGGATCGGCATCTAACACTGTGCAGAGGCATATAAGTCGACGACCTGTATCAGGGGACCAATGAGTATGAGTCGTCTTCAAGTTCCCCGGCCCTCATAGAGTGCTCTGTTTTCGTTTGGTTGTGTAGTAAGATTTCCCCACGCGCAACACTTTCTCGTCAACACGTTTTACTACATACCTTTCTTTTTTACGACCTCCATCGCTCCAAGTCGGTGCTCACGAACCCGTCCTTATCACACCACAGATAGCCAACGATCTCAGGACAGAATACTACCATGGCCCCATCGACTCACCTACTACCCCTGGTCGCTCCACGCACCGTAACCGGTGGTCGCCAAACCGACGGGCCAAGCTCATGTCCTGATGAACCAGCACTGCGAACAAAGAAGTACCCGCAGCGAGACCGCCCCATCACAACGCCAACAATGCAGACGGAGCATCTTGGCGGCTTATTTTGACCTGCGGCAAGATGCAGTCTGATCACGTTTGTGGTGATGCCTATGCCGGTATGCTTTCCCCGCCGACCCGAGGTCCCGGGCATGGAACCAAGGGGGCTGCCAAGGGCTCAAAAAAAAAGAGTAGATAGCTCGGTCGTATCCTGTGCGCGCCCCACCTTGACCGTCCGATCTTGTTCGACATCACGGCGCAGACCTCCTTTGACCTCGAAAAGGTGAGGCACTCTCCGAAACTCGTTTCCTGACGATGCCTGCTCACGCGAACCGCTGCAGACTATACGAGACAACGGGATTGTCCTCAGCTCCTGGCTCGTTCAATCCCCCTCTCGAACGCTCCCCGAGGATCTGCACACGTCGCTCTTTAGCACCGACGTGCGGCACACCTTGGAATTGGGCGCAGGGACTGGTATCGTCGCCATCACGCTTGCTGTGCTGCGCTTAACGCACAATCTTGATGTCTCGGAGAATGCTAGCTCTATTGTGATGGTAGATCTAGGTACGTTCAGACCACTACATGCACGACTCGCTTCCAGTCCCACTCATGCGCCCATACGGCCCCCGCGATGCCCATCTTGAAACACAACGTCACCTGCAGTTGTGCCCTGACGCCGAAATGCACTCCTGCAGCGGCCGTCTTTGACTGGGATGGTGAGGAGTTTCCACCGGAAGTACAAGCCAAGTTGGAGGCCGGACTGATGTCTTGGTGTACATGTCGCTCTCTCATCCCGCCCATTTGCCTTGTCTGATGCTACCCCTCAGATGGCAGACGTCGCCTACAACACTGCGTCCTTGGTGCACTCATCGCGACCCTCTCGCGCCCGTCCAGCATCGCAAACAAAAACGAAACAGACACGTGGGATAGCCAACCCCTTGGCAGGGCTGATCAGCACTGTGATGGGGTAAATATGAATTTCGTGCATATAACCTAGACTGCTGAACAACCGGCATTCGTGTTGATGATCAATCACGCCAGATGAACCTGCAGCACCACGTCGCGGCGAGGAATATGGGAGATAGGTCTTGGGATGTTAACTACGACTCACGGCTTCGTCTCGCTGTAAGACAACGATTAGGGACGGCTCACTTGGGTGTCTAGAGGCCCGTTAGCTCCCCTGGTATGGTATGACGTGGTATTGCGCATGTCACTGGCAGGCTGCGAATATGCGATGCCGTTGATCTGGATACGTAGGCCATGCTAACGAACACGCCACTTTAAGACTACACCGTTTTTGCCTCGTATACGCGGCTAGAGTATGTTTGAAGAGGGAAAAGTAGGGTGTATCTGATGGGCGGATGATGTTAACACCTATAACACGTTCTGCACCAACAGTGTATCATGGTATGTCAGTCGTCCCCGGTACCTACACCTAGCTGTAAGTTTTTGCAGCAGCATCTCACCACGGGGCCCGTTCTCGATCGACTATGGGTGGCTTGTTGACGGGAGCGAGATGCCGCCGCAGCATCACAATGAACCGGATGCCAGATTCCACACCGCAGCAAGGACCTGATCGCACCGCTCGCGGTATCACCCAGGAAGACGGAGAAGACGGCCCTGACTTGTAAGGTAACAAGCCGACGAAGGAATCTGGTCACGGATTCCCACAATGGGCCGGAGGTCGGCTTCACGCCGAGGATGGAGCCGATCCACGTGTGGATCATGCAGCAGGTGAAGATGAAGAAGGTGGCGACGAACCGTACGATCACGTGAAACGACGATGTAGTGGACCAGCTAGGGTTGAGTGCTGAGTCGCGAGTTCGCGTCGCGTTGTTGTGAGGACGACTGGAACAGGGTGTCACCAAGTCCATCCAAGTCGCCCACAAGCGCACGTAGTTGTCGTGACCTGCGCATAGCGTCACTGGCCCATGATGCCTTGGAGACCCAATGCCAGTGCCAGTTCCCATGCACCCAAGGGGGCGACGAATATGTTCGTCAGTGCCGGCATCCCCGGTGTGCTACCACTCTGCAGATGGTGATCTTGGCAGTTTTGGTCAAGAGCATTTGGACAAAAGCACTAACTTGAAGTGTCACCCACAGGCGGGTCTTGCACCCGAAAATGCGGTACGAAAAGAACGGAACAGTGGGTTTGTGGGTCGGCGGGAGGAAGGATTGGTGGTACTGTCCGTGGAGCGGCGGGATGGGGGCTCGGGCTCGGATCAGCACCGTCAAAGAGAGTGCGTGACCGCGGACGTACAGAGTTGCCTGTCACATACTGCCTCACCGGATAGGGGAAACTGCGAACTCCGCTTGGTCCTGGAGCTTGAAACCCGACCCACTGCTTGATGCAGAAAGTGGACGACCCCAGTGACTGAGTGAGTACGCATGCTGTTTTTGTATTATGCTCGCTGTAAAATCTCGGTCGTGTCAGGTAAGTGCGACGTCTCCATCACGTTGGGTTAGGTGGCAGCTCCCTGTCGCTGAATTCAATAGCATAACCGGCGTTCTCGCGCTCGTCCGGGGGTATTTCGAAACGCTCAACCTTGCCTGGCTTCTCATTCAGCCAGAGCGGCGCTTCAAACACCCATTTTGCGCGCGGCTCGCTAGTATCAGCCATGAATCCTGGATGGCACGTCACTTTGCGCTAGCCTAGTTATATACTTCCTATGTCAGTACTGCCTGCACCAGAGCTCCGGTGCACAGTTTGGAAAGAGAGGTGTGGAATCGAGCTTGAAATCACTTCCATCTTCCATTAAATGCAAGGGCATCTACGTGAGCACCCTTCACGCTGACGATGCGGGTTGTTGACTGCTCTTGCTCTAGTTCGATTCCGAACAGCAGAAAACCTTTGCTCGGATCAGCAATTCACCGCCGTCTAACCCCCATCTTTTCATGGGTATTGTCCCGGAGGACAACAGGTAGGTGTTCTTCGGTCCAGGTTCATTGTTTGCGTGTATCGATTTTGACATGCAACTGAACAGTGGTCGCCCCTTCGTCGTGAGTAGTTCTGCCTCCGTGATTGCCGACATGGCTGCAGCCATCAGGGAGGGCCAAAGTACCAACCAAACGACGGGTATTGGACTATATCTTTCTTCGCACTTTGGTCAGGAATGGGCATGTTGCAAGTTTGTATGGCGGCAGTTGGTGCGCTCAGAGTATCTAACTCCAGGCTGTCGGCAGTTTGGAACGAGGAAGTCCTTTGGGTCAGTGGATGTCTGGCGCGCATAATCTGCGAGGAAGCAATGCACTTCGCGGAGTCCAAGAGTGAGCAAGCTATGAAATTGGGTTTGGAGGCGATGGCGCGGTTTCCTTTTTGCCTGGCGGCACCCCATAGTGGTGTGTCGCAAATTTTGCGGGATGCTTTCTTCTCTTGCATATCGAAACCGAAGTCGCTGTTTCCGGTTGAATCTGATGTTGGGATCTGTTCCGCGTCGGACCCGCGGTTTCGTCAAACCGATAATGGACTGTCTTTCCTCAAGATGTATTGGGCACATCATCCGGATGTCCAGCCACGCCAGCAGTCCAAGATCACCAAGCGATACGGGATCCCTGCTTCAAGTACCAAGGCATCGAAACGCATTTTGAAACTGGGGCCAAGGCGGAAATGATGAGGTTATTCCTAACTTTGTGGCAAGGCAATAGGAAGAGCGCATTCCCTCCCGGCCCAGAGGACAAAATCAAAGCTACGGCGCACCCGGACGTAGCCCGTTGTATCTCTCGGGTCACCATCCAAATTTCACTCAGTCCAGAGGTGGCACTCGCACCATGGAGGGAGGTCGCGCATCTCGTAGAGGAAATCAAATGCGTGCCCACGGACAAGGGTCTTAGAACTTCTGGTCGCAAAGGTGACAGATTTTGTCAACGACATTCAGGGAACCTATGTTATGGACCGCGGTTATCAGCCTGTGGTCCGCGACCGTGTCATGCAGGTTCTGGCCATGCTCGGCGTGCGTACAACGGCGGACTGGACGAACCTAGTTGAAAGGTCATATCAATATGGCCTGGAATTCTTGAACTCTGTACTGATGGTTGTAGGTTGGAGACTTCGGCCTCAGCAGCAACCAGTGGTCACCTTCTATAGATTCTGCAATATTTGTATTCTCTGGACAACCGGAAAGCGTTACCGCCGCAGCAACTCACTGACTTGGAGGCGAGGAGAATG
>QFES01012126.1:0-36108 GCA_003316375.1 Tylopilus plumbeoviolaceoides | reverse complement strand
CCATGCGTCAACAAGAGTGGCCAGAGGACCGCTTAACGATGGTCAGAGACTTCTGGCTAACGATCGAGTCACATACCTGGCGCCACGACCCCAGCGAGTACCGTCAACGTGCCCTCCTCGTCTACCAAGGAAGGATTCGCAAAGACTGGCACAAAACCCTAGGAACGACTGACGCATTCCGTCTCCTACCATTACATGCCGGGCGCCTCAACGACTACCATCAAGAACTGCTGGACAATGCCTACGCATCCAAAATAGAGGCGATACGCACGGTCAGTCCTTCTCCCCAATCGTTTTCAAACCCAAACTAATCACCTTCACCCTTCAGGCTAGGGCCCAGCATCGAGTCGGAAACCCTTCGGGTTTCGCCCAACCGCACACAATCTCGTAGTCTTAGTTTTCTCATTTCCAATTCCCTATTGCTTCACTCTCGGAAACTCGCACACGTTACATACCTACTCGAATCACCATCCCTCTTTGATCCCACATGAGCGAGCGAATCACACAGAGGATGCTTGGGCTTGTAAAGGGCGAGAGCGCTTGCGCTCACATCGCGAAAAATCGCTGGTTCCTCGTTCTTGATCCTCTTTTGAAGAGCACATACATTCGCTGTCTTTGAGATATTCTCGACCTGGGTGATCACACTAGCCTCTTCAGAACGGACCCAACAATTGAGTGTGAGCACATTCATGGTGACGGGCGAGTGAACGAAACAAAGGGGTGGGATCAAAAATGGGATTTGTCGCCACTTGAATCTCGGCAACATCCGTGGCAAGTTTTCACTTATGGCATCATCCTGCGCCGCGAGCCTCCAGGACCCGTACCGGACCGGACCTCCTCGTCCACAAGGCGTATACCGTCTGTGCCAGCCTGGGTAAGGCTCCTCTGCATGCCCTCCCTCCCTCACACGATGCCCGCAAACAGCTGAACATCTCAGGTGTGCTCCCTTGGCCAGTCCTCCTCGGACGACGAACGGAGCAGCAGGAGCAAGCCCACGTTCACCGAAGATGAGTTGTTGCCGGCCATGTTCCGCCCCAAGCTTGGACCAAGACTACTTTCGGAGCGGGTACAACCGCAGTCACATGTACGTCGTGTCTCGCCCCTCCTAGCGCGTCTGTAACACGCACACTCATGTATCTCTACCTTGGGCAATTAATGATCGCCTGAACCTTAGGTTACCATCCGACATCTCTGGTAGCCTAGATGCTGAATCATATCTATAAAGGTCAACATGCAGCCACAATCACCATCTCATCTATCATCCCATGTTTATACTCGGCGAACTGTCACGTCGCGGGCTACACGTATGTCAGTCGAGACCTCAAAATCAAATTTCGCTGCCTCGAGGCAGACCTCGAAATCCCAGGCCAAAGGCTTGATCGCCAAGGGATCGGTTTTTGCAGAGGAGCAGGACTCCCTCAGCGACCTTACTGATTCTGACCACCAGCCGGACATCCGTGGCGACGATGGCGGCGATGGGTCTTCCGGCCGCTTCCCCACTTTTGTCTCCGCTGATGGCTTGACATCCAAGGCTTCGGTTTTGTCTTGCTCTTGACCAGCTCGCAGTGCTCGACACCCAGATCGTGACTCTGAGGCAAGCTGTCTACTCACCACCGGGAAATAACTACCCCTCACAAGCTTGTCAGTCCCCGCCTCCTTTCTTTGTGTTAGAATGGAGCCGTGCTGTACCGTGTGACGCCAGGGCCAGACGAACAAATTCATCGCGTCGCTACTGTAGCATCGAGAGAACCTTTGAATTATGACTCAAGAGAATATACATGTTTACCGTGTCTCGTACTCGTAGCTTCCAGGCCCCAAGCACTCGCATCTTCGAAGCGCCCTAGTGCGCATCAAACTGCTAATAAACGTCAAAATCTATGCCACGCCGTATCAGATCCACGTGCACAACAAGAAGGGGCAGGACGCACCAAACGTGGCAGAACGTCCACAATGTCTCCTGGCACGAGGAATATCAACGAATTCATCTTTCGCGCGATCGAAATCGCCAGTTTCGCTGCCGCCAACGCATCAGTATCACAAACCAAATCAACAATAGCATGTCAAGCGCGCCACTCTGCCGTCGCTCTTCATAGTCCCCACTCTCGTTCACATTCAAGACGAGTGCCGGATCGACGGTGCCCGGTCGGAGCGCGTCGAGTAAGTTGAGAATAAAGATACCCGTTGTAAGCGAAGGGTCCTTGAACGACCAGATCGTGTGCGCAGTCGGTTTCGCTTTTTTTACTGCCCACTTGAGCATTTCCTGGTCAGTGATTGGACGTCCGGACCCGGCGAGCGCCATGAGCGTCTTGGTAATGTTGAGCCTGTCCCGTGTGAGCAACTCACAGGGAGTGTATGACGTGAGAGAGACTCACCGCATGAGTTGCCACACGAGACCAAGAACAAGCATCCGAGTCCCGTCGACGATGTCGGCACCTTGGATCCCGACGAGGTGCATCCTGATCTGTTTCCTGATTTCGACGACGTAGTTCGTGTTCTCGACCTGCTTGAATCGGGAGAGCGTACTCTGATTGGGCGTAATCCCAATTCCTTCTTGCTCCTTTCCTCCGTCGAGAGACGTCCTTGGCGTTCCCCCGACAGCGTTCCCCTTGGGATTGGAGACACGCCGCCAGATCGCCGGGCCAGGTGGGATCCTGTCGAACGCCTGGAGGATTATCAAGCCGTCTCTGAGTTCTCGAACAGGTTGAACATACCAGGTTCGATGCCAAGTGAATTAAGCCAGAGCATGAAGACACGGGCTTCGCGTTCGCGTTCGCCGTCAAAGTCTTCAACCGCCTCATAGTTTTGGCTTCCTGTTCGTCGAGCGATGTAAGACCGGGCAACGAACGCAAGATGGAGACGGAGGTTTCCAGCGACGAGGGAAGAGAGAGTGAGGTACTTGTGACAGCCGAAGGCGGCGGTGTTTTGCACTGCGAGCCTGTTCGGCGCGTTGACGGAGATCTCTCAGGCTGGCTAGTTGAGTGTAGTTTTCGCCGTCGCACACGTCGCGGCTAAAGTTATTCACTCTGAAGCGGATGACGATGGTCAGAATGAGCGAGTGGGATGCTAGAGCGATATCACCTTCTCTGCCACCCAGCAGCCTTCAGGTAGTAGCTGAACCACCGGAGCAGGATTTGGTCGGGTGGTCAGACGAAGGAGACCGTCGATGGTTTTCACCGTCCTCACAGAGTCGGTACAACTCGGGATGCAGTTTGATATCGACCTGTGCAAGGAGACCTCTGCGGATGATCTGCTAGATGAGACCAAGGATGAGACGCACTCTTCCTTCGGAGATATCGGATGAGCCGATGTTGACGACGGAACAGCCGATACCCTTGGCGGAGGTGACGACGATGTTGTCCTCTGTGATTTGTCGGAAAGCGTTGGGTGTTTTACAGAGGATCAGATGGTGAACGAGGGGAAGTACGGTCGCCAGTGGTAGGTTCGTCCGACGACAGCCACGGTGGTGGTGCTGCCAGTGTTGGTGGTGCTAGTGGTGTTGGTGCGTTCCCCCCGTCCCATCATTTTCACATCGTCTGGGGGTGCAATGAGGCGGCGGCGGCGGCGTCAGTGGATGGAGTGGTGCCCACCCCTGAACGTGCCGACAGGTACACCACACAACGTTCAGAGATCTAACCGAACCGAACGTATTGTTTGGTTCGAGGTTCAGCGAAAAGTGTCTTGAACCGGACCGAAATCACTGGCATACCGTTGGAAGTTTCAACCGACATGCCAGAGTGCACTGTAGCCAAGTTGGAGTTGATTGCTGCTACTTGTCCATCGTGACCGTCAATGTGTTCATCAAGACCATCAATGTGTTCAGATTGGCCTCTAACAAGGTTTTCCAGAACAGAGACTCTCTGCTCCATCGCTTGTGGCACAATCGCTTCTAGTGGAAATATGAGAAAATATCTGTGTGAGTTTTATATCAACACTCTACCTGCAGTGGCTGCTTTTCCCTTTACACCAAAGGTGTCAGAGGAGAAACTTGTGCTAGTAGAGTCCTCACTCATGCTGCATTGGGGCCAAATTGATGGTTATCGATTATCACTTATCTTTACAAATTGATGTTTTCCGTCAGCTTGCACGTGACTTGAGTTTCTGTAGGAGTAGTTTGTTTAGTCTGCCCCAATTGGCCGAGATGATATCGCGTACTTGGTGTGTCGACACATTACCAGGTCCAATTCTAGCCTGAGAGACACTGCAATGCACATCCCCATCCCTCTCAGAATCCCATTCAAGTCAACATCTATGTTTACCAAATCCCCATCTCACCATGTTCTACACCACCTTCTCCGAATTTGACTGCCCGTGTGACAGTGCACTCTCGAAGTTCGCATCTCTGACTCCACCCTGTCATACTGACAGTCGGACTTCTAGATCCCTCATCCTGGGCTAGATGATGGTTTTCCTGCTCGAACTCCAACCCCTCCATCTTGAGACCATCTGCCAACACCCTCGGAGGGCCCACCCTCTCAACTGGTAACCCCTCCATCTCGAGGCCATTCGCCCATGGGAGATCATGATGATGTACAGGTCACATTGCAGGCCCGGGTGAGCAGAATAGATTAGGTAAGAGTCTCTGTTCGGCCGGATCCGAGCGGAGTCGGAAATACATGTATGAAGTGATTCAGTACATGGCACTGCGGTAGCGCAGGACTGTGACGTACTCGCAGGACCCCGTGACCCCCACTCCAAGCGGTCGAGGCCTTTATCCGGGACTCATGTGGGCATCCAAGTAAGTAGCATCAAACCGGGAGAATACACAAAGCCGCAGTGTAAGATACCAAGTCCACTGTGCGGAATTCGCATTTAGCGACCGTGGTCTGAGTCAGCACATCATCCCATTGAGGCCCATCGACATCGTCGCCGCGCACGAGGGCTGTAGCCTCGAGTGGGAAGCATGGACAACCGCAGGTGGATCTGCACGGGCTGCGACAGTCGATTTGTGTCCTCTGTCTTCTCTGACTAATGTTGCAAGCCAGGTTGTACCATGACCGGATTGGCCTCATCATCGTCAAAGTCCGTCAATATCGCCATCTTCCGACTTACCTTGCTTCTCTTTCCAGCTTCCTGCTCGTTGCTTTTCATTTGACGGATTTGATCTCAGGGGGACTAGGCTGCACAGGTATCGGATCTTCTGGTCGTCAATGTATACTTCCTGGCATGGCTTTGAGCGTCGGATTAAAGCACGAGACCATATTCTCAACCTAGTGATAGTTATATTCATAAACTGAATTCTTGTCTACAACGCAGTATATACTTAGACAGCCTGAGGGTCAAGCAACGAAAATAAAATATATAATCCCCAAAGCTGAGCTGTGAACCATGTTCCCTCTTCCTCTCACCTGCTTGTAAGGCTCCACCAACAATGGTAACTGACTCTTGCGATCCAGATCGTCGAGCAACAAGGGCCATTGCACGATCACCGAACCCTTGCTGATCTTGCTAGCAGGCACGGCAAGCTCGAATTCAAATGCACATATGAGCATGAAGGACAATGCTTTCATTCTGGGGGTGGAAACGGAGGTCAGGGTCTGCCCTAGGTGAACACACAGCGCAGCGCACTCACTCAACGAGGGAGAAAACGGTATCCGATACAGGTTCTAGGTCCGCCAAGGAATGTCAGCTGGTCCCACACCCCCAGTATCTGCGATGCTGCCTCGGGGACGTGTTGCCACCGTTCCGGCCTATGCTACACTTCATAAAACATGGAGGACGACCAACTCATGGAGCACAAACATACTTGAACTCGAGGGCATCAGGACCCCACAATTCCTGCGACCGATTGACCGCCAGGATCGAAATGAAGGTGGGGTCCCCTTTGCAGACACTGGACAACGCGAGATCGACGTCTATTAGGTTGTGATCCACCAGGGAGACACTAAGCGTACCTGATTGAGTTGTGGACGACACCGTATCTATCCGTGAACAGCTTCTCGATCGGCACTTGGTCATCTTTCATTGCGACCCGTTGCGTGCTGCCCACAGGTATGTGCACGCAGAGCGTCTCTCGCACAATCTTGTCGAGGTATGGGAGTGCAACGAGCTCATCCATCGAAGGCATCTACGTCTCTACAGAAAAGAGTTCTTCCCAGAGTTTCATCTGAACGGCAGGTGCATTCACCAACGCATAGAGTGTCCAAGTGGTTCCTGAGCTGTTGCGCCACTATAAATTCTCCGCACCAGTCGTTATAGAGATGCTACCTTACCTTGTCGTTTCGTGGCCTGTGATCAAAAATGTGGGTACCTCTGCAGATGAATAGCATCAAGAGGCGACATTCGACATACAGAAAGAGACGCACACGCCAATACATCCGCATTGGATAACTTCTGACTTGGGGGAATGTCCATGCCAGCCATGTTTGCCTTGACGAGGAGTGACACACTGACAACAAATCACGCCCACCCAAACTACTCTTCTCAATTTCACCCTTTTCTGTCGCACTCGCACGAGCGGTCACTTTCGCATCCGACAGCAGTCCCCGCCTGACGCGCACCGTTGTGCTTCACGCCACGTCGTTTTTCCGAGCACATTCAGTAGGCTGCATTCAACCAGATAAGCGGGCACACAGCAGATATGCATGATACTGATGATGAGACGCAGAGGAGGAATCAGCCGCTGTAACAATAGAAAGATATCAATTCCCTGACTCGCAGTGAATATGGTCGAAAAGGCTTCACTGAGTTCATTTGGTTTTGCATTCTCGCTGAGTGCATCGAAGCGGTAGTTGAAGCCTTGGTATCACGAATTATATGAGGCACTCATTTAGCCCAATGAAAACAACCCACCTGCAAGACTGATGACATCAAGCGTGGTTTTGTTCAGCCACGGCACAGCATCGACACAGGTGCTAGTGGTAGTTCCAGAGGGATCTTTAGCAATCTCGGATACTAACACATTGTGAAGCTCACTGAACTCGCATCACACATGACATGCATGTCAAATACCAGCGCATGGTGTGATTTCGCTAAGAATGGCTGCACATCGGGCGCGTTCACGAGCGGCAGCAACAGCCAAAGTGTCTCCATTTGGATCGAGATGCACGCTGCCAGTGTGCCACGCAACCAGGGAAGGAGCAGGAGAGAGCAGGTTGGGAGGGTTGGAAACAGTGGGCTGGAGGTATAAGCAGCGTGAGGAAGATTGGAGAGGGTGTGACCGTGTGGGTATGTGCTCGACCACAAGGCATGGCAACTGGAGGAGTGGGTGAAAAGGTTGTTGCGACCAGATACACCGTCGAAGTACTTTATAGCCTTCGGACCGTCCTCATAGCCAACGAAGACGAATCGCCTCGCTTGCGCATCCAATTTCGAAGGGTTCAATTCCTAATTGAGAACCCAAACAGGTCGTCCGAATTCTTGGATGAAAGAGATGTCAGGCCGCTTCCCTGACCATCCCTGATGTGGTGTCATGTCGGGTACAGCCTTCGTATAGGCTCTGTTCCGGATATATGTGGCATGGGCCATCGCTTCAGGCCACAGCTCTTTCAGTAAGTCGCGCGCCAGTATCATCGCACGCGCCAATTCAACTAATGTCCTATTCCACCGTTCAGCAACACCATTTTGCTCAGGTGTATATGGTGCCATCGTCTGGATCTCAATGCCACGATCCAGGCACCATGACCTTGAATCTTTGTTGATATACTCACGCCCGTTATCAGCTCGTAAAGCCTTAGGCGAGTAAGAATATTGTCGTTCGATATATGCGAGGTACTGTTTCACTTTGGTAGGTGTCTCGTCCTTTGTCTTCATGAAACTGACCGTGCAGTTCCGTGTCGCGTCATCAATGAAGGAAACGCAATATCGGTAACCCTGCAAGGATGACACGCGGGCAGCGGTGCCCCGGACTCCGGGGTGAGATAGCATTGCCATCTCTGACTCTACTAGTAGCCGGTCTTGTAAAGCATTATGTAAGCCAGGAATAACGTGCTGCTTGAGAAGCTGACTCATCGTTTCTCGGTCTCGCCTTCAAGCCGGCTTAAACCGTTGGCAATCCCTCTCGCCGATCCTCGACCTCAATGGCCGCTATCACGTACACCGAAAATGTCCCTAGTACGATGCCTTTGTACTTCCCGTCGAGGGACCCACCCCAATTACCTGCTAAGAACTCCAACTCACTCGCCAGTTGTCAAGTTCCTCACCTTCAGGATGCCACAGGCGTGGACATTGGTAAGAACGTTGCTCTCCCAGTACTCCCAATGTTCACCTCCTTCAATCAGAACGCTGCAATGCCATAATCCATTTTATTCGTGAAGGGACCAAGCCTTCAAGCTTGCAAGAACTACTCAAAGTCGATTACGTGTCATCATGTGGTGAACTTGAACTCAACGACGTCTTCCCGCAAGATCAAGAGTACGTTATGAAGGAGTTGGCTGAATTTGATCACTTTGCCATCAAGTAGGTTTACAAACCTTCCTCCACTCAAACAACTCACTCCGTTCCCAGGTTCACTTGCTTTCCTGATCAGAACAAGATCACACTCACGATGCCATCGAGCGGCCATGAGACACCCATCAACATTTTTTCCTCTGATCTAAATCGTGCCATCGACTCCATTGGTCACAACCGCTCCGTTGTTCAGGTTCATGTCGGCGCCAACACCGAATTCAAAGGAAAAACAATTCGCAGCATCCCAGATCTTCACATCAGTATTCATGTCCCCGACCTCGACAGAGATCCGGAAACTTTGTGGATGGCAGAATTCGGTTTCACCCAATCCAAGCCGCAGATCATGAGGAAATTGGCGCGGTACGTCACTGACTGCCCCACTCTTCGCGTGCTAATGATGGTCAACATCGAGCTTCAACCGTTCGCAAATCCTTCCATGAAGTCAGCCACCACTCAAGTGTTATCTCACATCCCCACTCTACCCTACCGCGAATGGTCCCCAGGCAATCGGAGACTGCGACCGTTTGGTCCGATCGTCACACACGGGCATTGCTGGATGTCCGTTTCCAGCATCGAGCTCGAGGTTTGGATTGCGAAACTGGGCGAAAAAATCGATCTATCCAACCACGATGCTACGGTTTATGCTTCGGGCGTGCGTATGTTCTTTTCCCATTGCCTGACACTAACCAGCAGCCCTTCTAGTCCCTCCACCCTAGTGTCGACACCAAGGCTGTCGATGCCATTCTTCAGAGGGCATTACAAGTCGTCAGAGACCGGATCATTGTCGCCATCAACGACGTTATTGAGGTGAGCACTCCGTCAGTTTATAGACGCAAGCACTTACATGTGTTAAGGATGAGAATCGGCGTGACGAGCCAGACGATTCGGATCATCCGCATTGCCTGAGGAATGCATGCGCTTGGAAGGCCCCATTGGATCCGGTACAATGGCTAGGATTTAGGAAGGCGACTATGAGTGGAGTGTGGTGGACTGCGTACAACCGCTATCTTTCATTCCACAAGGACGTACTGGAAAGGCGTCCAGACAGTGACGATGCTGCTGCAGGAATTTCCACCAAGAAACCCAAGAGATCCTAAATGGGAAGCGTATGTCCGAGTTTCTTTTCCCTGCCTATTGCCAGCCTACTCTGCACATCGCGTATGCCGTGATCAGTAGCTATGAATTTGTACTGTGCTTCCATGCTGAACGTTGAACCTCACCACTGGTATTGACATGGCGCCGTTCGACACGCCGAGAAGAGTGCTTAGCGGATTTAAAGAACGACCCGAATCACTACTTGTACAAGGTATGACCTCCGCGTACCATGCCCGGAACCTCGGTATGTCAATGCCGTGACCACGTTTCATCCACGCCGACAGCCCATTGATATTATACATTCCGGAAATGAAGCGTATCGTTCCTTGGTGCAACATTGATTCCGCGCTGAAGTATTTGAATGCCTACCTGGTGTGTCAAGCCCAGATACTTCGTCCTTTCCGGCTCTGACCCTCCGTACACATCTCAGGCTCTTATTCTTCATGGCTACGGGGAGTCAAGGCGCTTCGCTTCCCAACGCGCACAGTGCTATACCAAAGACCAGCTCATCTTCTTGGACTCCTCTCCCTCGGTGTACCCGATGCAACCGACCAAAGGGCAACGGCGGGAGGAACCTCGTCGTATGCATTGACGGCACTTCTAATCATGCCAAATTGAATGCGTGCGTAAGGTCGGCCTGATACGCACCCCCACCGAAAAACAGATTGGAGCGTAAGTTGCCGTCATGAAGCTTGCACGAAGCTGACGAACACCTTGACAGGGCTTATGACCACTATGAATCAATTCGTTCTGGGAAACCAAAGACAAGAGAGATTGCAAGAGAGTTCAAGAATACGTTTTCTTGGAAAGATTTGGGAGTACACTTTGTCGGAGTGTGGTAAGTTCACCGCTTTTTTACTCTGGTTTGGCACGACACGACGCTGATCTCTGTGAGGGATACCGTCTCCTCCGTCGGGTTCATAAGAGGGGACGTCTTCCTCTCGACGTCCGCGTCTGCGTCACATGCTTGTCATTTCCGACACGCCCTTGCTCTGGACGAGCGCCGGGTGAAGTTCATGCCGGAATATTTCCATGAAATGAACTCTCAGACGGACGACGTCAAGGCCACATATTTTGTTACCTCCGTCGACAAGCAGCCCAAGGGCATTGTGCCCTCCGATAAGAAGTCACAGAGCATTGCTACCTCTTCTCGTGTTCAAGTCGAGCAGGTCGCCACTTTTGCAAGTGAGCAGCGCGAGTCCGCTAGAAGCACACATCCCTCCGAGGGAAAGAAGGCTACTGAGATTAAGGAAGTCTGGTTTGCTGGCAGTCACTCGGACGTGTGGGTGTGCTTTTGAAGCCCGCTTTCATAGTACTGTACTGATAGCTCTGCGCAGAGGTGGCAAGAACAAACCCGGAAAATCCTATCAGGCCGGGAACGCCTCGTTGCTATGTATGCGTCGAGAAGCGGCTCTCAGCGGCCTTGTGCTGCAGTTGACCGATATAGTGTGGGTTCCAGACGATATAGATTTTGGTATTAGTGATTCGATGGGCCTCGGATGGGATGCCATTGAATATCTTCCCGTCAAACATCAAGTGACCTTCAGTGGTGCTGGTGACGATGCTTGGCGGTAAGACTTGTTATATGTCGTGTGTCGTGCTACTAATCTCGGGATCCCCAGCTGGCACCGGCGGCAACCACGTCGTAGCATACCTGGTCAAAAGGTCCGCGCATCCATTTTGTACGCCAATGCATATAGGCCATTGGCAACCCTAGGAGAGGGGTTCGAGATACCCATTTTACGTGCTGAAATCGAGAACCTAGACGACCAATTCTGGGAGACGGGACTCTTCGACGATACTGCAGCACAAGAACTAGTCAAGTATCTTAGCATCCCTCAAGGGGTTCCACCTATATACCTCGACCGGTTGTTGTTCATGCTGCGATTCAGTAAGTATTGCTGTGTTCTTGATCCATTCGATATTTAGATTCCCTTGTTGCCAGAGGAGGGAAAACAATGCCTCCAGAAGGTACACAACTGGTGCGGCCTGTTCAAGGATCTCATCCACGATGCTGAGTGTTCGTCGCTTGTAAGGCTGGTCACAATTGTCGCTTATTATGAAGCTTGTGAGTCCTTCGTCTTCGACACATGCGTCCTGTCTTGTGTAATGATTTCGTTACAGCTTGGGATCCGACGAAACGAGAATCCCCAAACACTCTTTCGCCCGATGTATACGACAATGCCATGCAAGAGTGTGTCCTCAAAGAGGATGTCTTGGAAAAACTTGTGGAGCTGCTCGATAAGACAGTTACGCAGTCAAGAGGAAATTTTGGTCAGGCAATGGACGGCCTGAGCTGTCTGTTGGAGTGTGGTGCGCTAACCCTCGTTGTGCATCCAGGTAACTCACTCATCAGCTGTTAGAGGACACGCAGAAATTTGCCCTCGATATGCTTGCGGGCAACCTCCCCAATACCAACATGTCCAGACTTTCTCGGATATTGGAGGTCAACAGTAAGCACTCACGCCTTTGCTTAGACCTATAGTTGACGCCGCATTTTTAGATCCACACCTTCTGACCGCTGCGTTACGCATGATTCTGACCCTGGCAGGAATTCCACAAGGTTAGGTTTCCCCAACTTTGTTAGTGAGGCATAGTCAACTAATGCCGATGCAGCGAGAAACAACAGGGAGCTGTGGGCTGAAGTAAAACCTCGGATTAGGAAGTTGGCGAGTAAAAAGAAACGACTAGTCGGCCTCTTGGCTGTTGAAATACTGCTCGCCCTGTATAATCAGAATGATGAGGGTAAGCAGCTCGTTACTGAACGTTGTTGTCCGTTAACCCAACGTTTTAGGCCAACTAAACATTCGCAGTCCCGACGTTCGAGCCAATCTCGCTCGAGCCTTGTTCCGCCTGAACACCAACAGACGCGATTCAGACGATGAACAAGCTCGTAGTGTAGATCGCGAAGGACAAATATTTCGCGACCTATTCGGGATGGGTGAGTTGAGGTTCATCAGCACGGACACTCGGATCTGACGTGTCTTGAATCAGACGCTAAACAACTCACTCTGGATCAGACAAAGCTCATCACCAAGTTGAAGCTGGCAGTTGAGAAGGGAAACACCCAGGAGCGTACCGCTGTCACGATGACCCTTTTGAAGCTTTGCGACAGTAAGGCTGACTTGATGAGCTCCAGACACAAACTCATCGTTCTTTCACCAGCTCCGGCCATTCGCACTTATCTTAACCAGATCAACCTGTTGAACGTCTTCATCAAACAACTTCGCCGTAAGGAAAGCGCGTTGCTTGCTGCCTACGCATTGGCTGTCTGTTTGAAACGTGGTGAGTTGAGGACGTGTGGTTTGGGCTGGCGTAGCTGAGACCTGCCCCAGAGGACATGCAGTCGATTAAGAAAAACGACGACCTTCCAAGGCAAATCATCAACATGCTGAGATTGGACTACTTTGATGATGCTGTCGGCCCCGTGGAAGGGTTCCAGGTCTTCGGCGACCTCATGCAGCACGGTATTGCATCACCACTGTCGTGTTTAGTGACCTGGCTGATTTATTTGACTTAGTTGACTTGCGGGACAAGATTACGCGATACGATATCACCGCGGTTCTGAAAGCGAAGCTAGAAAAGGGCAAAGAGAAGGAGACTCGGACGAGCCTGATCTGTTTGGAGATATTCCGGTTCTTTGGTATGTGGTGGCATTGACGTTCACAATCAATCATGCTCATGGTATCTCCTAGACCAAGGCGGTCCTTGGACCGTTCAGCTTGTTGAGAAGAGTTTAGCGCTTCTGCGGAACCAAGATTGGAACTCTCAGAAAGCGGGGGTGACGATTCTCTCTGCCTTGGCTCAAACTAGTATGCAGCTTCATCATGGCAAGGGTTTAGCTAACTCTGACATCTTAGAAAATGGCGTGGAGATCATCGAACAACGTGTACATGAAATTGTTGGGATTCTTCTTCCAGAGGGCTATCTGCCGATCCAGTGAAATCTCTCTGCGACGTCCGCGGACCCAACCCCCCGTGGTGAACACCGACCGCAACGAACCACAACGACCATGACCGAGTTTGCCGACCCTCCATTACGGGACTCGCCGTCCAAGCCACCTTCGTGGATGATGGGACCGGCATGTGCACTACGCATTTTGGCACAGAACGGTAAGTGCTGCAGGGTCTTAAGATCTGAATTGATGGACTGTATACTTCCAGAGACACTGCGTACTTGCACGCGTGGGACGATAGAGTACGGCAGTTTGAAGCATTTGTATCTATCCGGGATGCTCGTCGACGAGGCAGACACCTTGGCGTTCCAGGTGTGGACTCCAAATCGAAGTAAGTCACCTCTTTTGCGCGGAGATATGGAGCTGAACGGCATGCTTCGTATCTTTTCAGCCGACGTGACTAACATGCTCGACAAGCTGACCAAGACCGTTGACGGAGAGTTATCTGAAGACGGTCTCATGTCGATCGGAGACACTGCTACCCTACATACG
This sequence comes from Tylopilus plumbeoviolaceoides, assembly GCA_003316375.1. NCBI lineage: Eukaryota > Fungi > Basidiomycota > Agaricomycetes > Boletales > Boletaceae > Tylopilus > Tylopilus plumbeoviolaceoides. The sequence goes on along the minus strand of QFES01012126.1, from coordinate 22,181 downwards.
ACACTGGGACCGCCTCGGAAAGGTGATTCGTGATGAAACAGTGAAGGTGGCGAGCATTATCCCTCTCCTCGGCGTCTCGGTGCTGGCGATTCTTGCGTTGGTTGTCGCTGCGCCCATCTTTGCGTCTGTTCGGCTCTACAAGTACGTCCCTTGCAGCCTATATGTAAGCGTAGTGATGCTGACGTAGATGGTTGTCTAGGTTCTTCCGAATGCGGGGGTCGCGCTATCAAGATGGACGTATATTGGATCGCCTGCTTTCCGGGGTTCCAGGAGTGAGCACCTAGTGAAACTAACCATGGCGCCCGGAAAATGAGAGGTGATGTGGCATTCCTTTGCAAGCTGCCTGGAGCGAGGCCTTGCTTGGGACATTTGCGTGCGATATGACTGACTTGACTGTGCCGGTGTAACTATTCATTTGTTGTATGCATGCGCGTTATATTTAATCTCGAGTGTTCGGTTTCTACTCGAGTCACATATTTACTTGGTCTTTCATTCACAGCGAATCAAACATCCGCACTATAACCCGCGGCGCCCCCATGGTTGTGCGCCGGCCTCATCCCTGCCTCCGATCACCACGCATGTGATACACGAGAGCGGGAGTGCATGCTGTGCGTCGTCAAGTAATGACGCACAGAGTATAAACAAACATACTTTGTGGTCTGCGAAGGGTTCCGACAAGTACTACGACTCGGAAATGATGCATGGAACGCACCATGCCGACATTTAAGAATGCAAGAAACCCAGACTCTTCCGTTACTAGAATAGTTGAAGCTAGTATCACCAAAGCACAGTCTGAACGGGTTGTCTCTGGCGGTGAGCGAAGAAAGAAGAGAAATCCATCTATACCCACAATCGCCATGGTGAGGTGCGACTATTGCTTGGCCAACGATGAAATGGGCGACGTTGAATGCGTGCTCAGTTAACAATCAGCTGCAGGAACTTGAAGGGTTGTGCCACGAAGTGACGAAGGGCGCACACCCGGGCCTTTCTCAGTGATTTCCCTCAGTCTGCACACTGTGTTGACTCCCGAGGATCGGGGAGCGGCCTGGTCACAACTGGTCACTACGGGTGTCCATCATTGACATGATCAACGTCGGTGAGAGCTGCGTTTCGGTTCTAGGAGGAACAACATCTTGAAGTCGAAGTTCGCGGCCAACTCCGAACAAAGCACCAGCAATTCGGGAAATTACCGGTACCCCCATTAGTAGAGGTGAGAGCGGAGAATGACTGCCTCCTCGAGGCCAAGGCCGACCTCGTACCACCTGTCCCTATCTCCAGCTGAAACGGCCGTCACGCCCACAATGCAAATAGTCCATGGCTCACGCCTGAGTCAAGCTACTCAATATTACTCGATTCGGAGCATGGCCTTCAATTGCACACTTTCATCTTGCTCGGAGGATCTGACTATGAGGCGGTAAAAGCATTCCTGTTGCATGCCGGCCGCCGTGAGTTATAAGATCCACATTTTTTCGTCACATATTTCTTACTAGTTGGTCGGACCAATGGCCAGACTCGGAGCAACTCAGCTAACGCACAGTAACCAGGACACTCAATTAATTCGTCGAAGCCAGAAGTTAAGCTATTCACGCTCTCTCGTCCGGATCCGGGGGACGAATAACGGTGCGTTACAACTTCCCTCGGAAATTTCCCCTTGCATACATTGACACCCTGCCAGACCGTCCATGACGCATCCGACCATATATTCTATCAGACGCCCCTGGCACTCTACGCCAGGGTACGCTGCACATGCTCGAGCTTTGTCTTATCTCTAACCGGTGCTTTAGGTCAATTGAACTTTCGCGTCCGGGCTAATCTTGCAAGTGCATTGATCCGCTGGGACACCGACAAACATCACTTCGAAGATGGACTGAATCCCAGTGCTGATTCCGGGCAGCGGATCCTTTGGCTTCGGTAAGTGACGTTTATCAGTGTTTCAGACATATCTGTACCTGTTATTATTCGCACCAGAGGTCAAAGCACTCACTCTAAAACAAAAAAAAGCTTGTCAGGGAACTGAAAATGAGCGTTCAGAAGGGGGGCGACCGTGAGCGTATGGCTGCTACGATGACCCTTCTCAAGCTGATTCGGTAGCATGACCAATCTGCCCCGGCGGGAAGAACTCAGAGGAACGAGTGAGCGACGCCCATACCGCAGACAAAGGTCCGGGGCCAGTGGTAGCGTGAGTCGAAACTGACAGCTGCGCCCGTACCTATGAGGGACCTAATCGTCCTGTTTTCTTGACTCTGCATATCTTGGTTCATGGAATTCGCCCATGGACCGGTGAGTTAACATATGGCCATATGGTAGTACATGAGTGGTCATATTCATCATTATCCAGTTTGGGGCCCGTCAGGCTACCGATTTTTTGTCCTGCAGGCGCCATTATGCGACTTCCATACATGCTATTCCTCAGTGATGTCCTAAATCTCTGGCTCGTTCACGTTATGTGGGTATTTTACTTACAAGGCGATCGTTCACTCTGATTCTGACCGAAACCTTTAGATGTTCTGTACGACGATTGTCCAAAAGGATTGAACGTCCCGATATCTTGTTTCGACAGCCTGCATAATCAGGTCATGAAGCAGAGCAATGACTTGTATTGGTCTGGCGTTGCAGCCGTCAACAGTAAGTGCATTCGTTAGCGATAGGACATTTCATTTCTCATTGCTCTCAGATGCAACATGAAGACAAGCGGTGTGCACTGTAAGATATACAGCTCTGATAACAGCAGGGTAGCAATGATCTATGATAAGAAACGTGATTTGAAAAAAAGTAAGGACCCGAATAGATGATGGATGTTCATGAAGTGTGTGAGAGAAAAGACAGTGCAAAATAAGAAAATATACTCGCACGGGGGAGACGTAATTAGGTATACTTGTCCACAGAACGTTTCCGATGAGTCTTAACCGAATTGACTCTAAATCCATCTGGTTTGATCTTGGATGCTACGGAGGAGATTCGGCGAATCAGGGATCGGCGCTTTCGCATTCCCCGTCGCGACTCAGGGGGGTATTCGCACTTCAGTTGCCGCCGGGCACACTGACTAGAAAAATTTGTAAGCACATACTAACGGATGGACATGTGCTCCACCGGCGAAGCAAAGTGAAATAGGGTCGTACTCACTTGCAGGTCTTGTCCTTGCTGCCTGATTGCGGTGGACCGCACGCAATCTTCCGCCCTCGGCAGAAAAGACAAGCAAGGGCAGGCTTTTTCTTTTTATCCAAGGACCGCCCGGTATGTGGCGTTGGGGACAAGTGCAGAGTCGACCTTGGAGAGGGAGAGGGAGAATGGCGACAATGCGAACGCGTGTCCGACGACGAGAGACCTTGGAGAGGGAGCGACTGAGAAAAGGAAGCTGACAGGGGAAGCTCACTGAGCATGTACGATTGACCGGGAACTGTGAGACGGGGTGTACGGGTGGAAGCGTCCTCCCACTCATCCAGACGAGCGTTCCCCTGGAACGAAGCATCGTGGGGGAACGAAGGTGAACCAGGGACCACACCGTCTTGGGTGGCCTGTGAGGCCGGCGGGGTCGGGAAGTACGGCAAGGACACAGAATTAGCAGGAGGGGGAAAAGGAAGCGAATCCATCAGAGGCTCCTCATACACGTGTTTCTGGTCATCCACGTGTTGCATAGGTGTCTCTGTGGGTGAGGTCAATTTATCATCGTCATTGTCAGAGAAGGTGTGCAAATGACAGGCAATAGCTGGGTCGACCGGGTTTGTGTACATGGTAATCATACCCTGGATAAATGAGACGGTGTGGTGTATTCGGGATAATGTAGCGCACCTCGACAGGTCCCTGTTTGAAATGTTTCCAATCGGTCGTGGTCGACAGAGGCGTGGAACGAACATCCTGACTAGTGAAGCCAAAGGGGTTGTGCAGGGTATGTGATTTCGTGGAGATGACTGGAGGGTCCATGTGAAGACTCGACCCGAAAGCATAGTCATTGGTCGGGTAGTTGCCGTGCATCACGGAAGTACCATCGACCTTGTCTGGATAAGGGATGAGAACCGGCTGTCCATACACTCGGTAGAACTGGATATCGAAGTCATCCAGAGAGGCCAAGTAAGAGCCCGACTGAAGTTCCTTGAAGGAGAGGGGATGCTGTACTCGGACCTAGGTGGCACGGGGTCAGATTGGCCTCAGAGATTCTCAAATGACTCACTTGAACATCGAACTTTGCCTCGTTCCCAGAGCAGTGGGGGGGAGGGGACTGGGACTGGGACAGCAGGTATGCGAAGAAGGGGGAATCCATTGTGTGAACGGAAGTAAAGGTTAGGATCGACGGCGGGTCAGAGCATGAGACGGAATTAAAAGCGAGGGACTTTATAACTTTGTCTGACCTGGAAAAATTAAAGCTCAACGGGTCTATTCGTGAGTTGTCGTAACTGACTGTCGTAGTGAGGACCACCGCATCTGTCTTCGTCTCAGAACCAAACAAAACTTTGAGATTCGTGTTTTCATTTGCTGGAGGAGTGTCCTGTCAGCGCATGCCATATCCGTCGCTGGACTAGCATTCACCTACGTCGGGGCTCCTCCAACTGTGTGGTACTTTATGGTGGAAAGCTCTAGCTCTGGTTCGCCTGGAGCGCAGCACGATTTGTGTCAACCTAGACCGTCTAGAATGGCGACTGACGTGAGCTCGTTAAGCTTGGGCTGGACCGCTTCACGACTCACGAGTGACGAAACAAGCGGGAGATCGCGAGATAACGATCCGGTGGGTCCCCGGCAAGTCCTCGGCTATGTCCATTCCTGTCGCGCTGAGGCCGCGACAACCCAATACGCCAACTCTTGTATGTCGTGCTGGCCTCCTTCATCACGAAGCCACAGGGATTGTCATACTTCCCAGTTCTCCGCCAGAATGCGCCACCCGCTTGCCATGTTAGAGGGGAATGGCGCATGCAGGATTGGAAAAGGTCTGCCCTGCGGTCCGCCCAACTGCTTATAAATTGCTCTTGCACTACGACAGAAGTCATTGCTGTGATGCGGCTCAGCATAAATGCAGGCCTTTCGTCGACATATTGGTCCAGCCCTGAACTTCTGGACATGCCCGTCCCCCACCGAAGCCAGAAAAGGGCACATATTGAGAAAAGGAATAAGTACACCCTCGTCTCTAGAAACACGATGCCGATCTGGCCCTAGGCTGTAATATTCTTTGTTAGCCACTGCCAGAATGGAATAGATCGAACCAAATTTGGGTATTCCGGCACGCACGGCGATGGCACACAGAAACAAACAAAAACAGAAAAAGCCAGTTTTCCGGTCATCGACAACCCGTGGATAAATTGGAGTCAACGCTTTGGCAGAAAGAAGCAAGGAAATCAGACTCGAACAGTATGCACTCGATACTCACGGAGATGGCCTAGTGCCACGATTAGGTGACTTCCACAACATCAAATTCAGCTTGCGTTTGATAAAAGGGGAGAATGGCGTCCTCGCACATGGTTCCAGGTCGGTTCAATGCTCAATGTGATGAGCATCTTCATTCTTGGAACAGGTCCTTCGGGAGAGTGAGGGCAGCAAAGCAGGATAGAGGGTCTGCACGGAGTTCTACGCGAAAGATGTTACTGTCAAGAACGGACTAGCAAGGTGAGATAAAATCTAGAGGATGTACTAGTAGCGCATACCATTTGCGGCGCACCTTCATAGGTGTGGATACTATTGAAGGTGTAATGCAAAATAGATTGGTGATGTAAAAAGATACAGATTTTGTGGCACTTTGATGCCATGTGTAAGCGCAGGACCGAAATGCAAATTTGTTTGCATTACCCCTCCAAGGATAGTAGAGACCGTAACGAGGTCGTGGGTGGCGTCGGACCATTCTAGCAACGCAATCTAATACGAGACGCAATCAGAACAGCTCAAGGAAAGATAACAGGGCCTACCTTTGCCACGTCCTTGAAGGAGACTAGCAGGTGGTCGAGTTTGTCGTCATTGGACGACATGGTACCAGCCTTGTCCAGCCCGATGGCAACGCCACGGAGGGTGTGCTCGGGCACGAGATAGAAGTGCCACATAGTAGCTGGCTCGGTGTTTGTATTGGACTGACTCTGCAATCGGAGAGAACGCCCGAGAAGGAATACGCAAATTACTCACTTTGATCACGCCCAACCTTCCTCCGACTGGTCCGTCCCGACCTCGCTCTCTACACCCTCTGTTCCCCTGCACACGCGAAACAGCTAGTCGCGCTCACTCTCAACGGGGTCGGATAGGCGAGGGTCATTCGCGTATGCCATATATTTGACCTTGCGGTGATGATGTTCACGAGCGTCGAGTCGTGATCACGTTCTAAGTCCCTGAAATAAGTGGACCATTCATGCTGGCCTTCCAAGTCAACACACGTTCGAGGAGAAGGAAGCAAAAAAAGGGTCGATGGACACACCTTGGATATTTGTGGACCAGCCACCTAGGGGCACGGCCAACGACATGCCTTACTCGTTCGACCGACCGAGAAGCGGGCTAAGAAGAAAGCACCCACAGCGATGTGAGGGAGCCTGGCTAATAAACCCTTGATATTCTGGTGCCGCCGGGCGCGGTGTGCCTTGGTTTCAACGATCTGAATTGTCGAGCCCCACGCGATCTTGCGCCTTGGCACGAATACGATGATAGGGCCAATAGGCCTATGGAATGGGCCGGAGTCGGACTTGTGGTTGGCTCCACTTTCATAGCGGCGAGCAGTTAGGTCGACTGTCAGGATCGCTGCTCACTACCGATCTTGCGGAATGCGAGGATCTTCGCATCGGCTCCGAGTTCCAACGCCACGGGCACTTATAGAACATAGATGCACCCGGGCCATTTCGGCGTCACAAATTGTCACAACTTTCTCCGCCATTTTCAGGCTCCACTGCAGCTCAGATCGGAATGAATGAACACAAGCGATTATTTAGCTACATGATAATCTGTATGTTCTATGGATTAATAGGCCCAAGCTTTAAGAATGAATACACATCTAATAGAGACCTGACCTAGAATGAATAGAAGTTGTTGCTATGTCATAGACAAACTCATAATGGACCGAGAATTTGGAATAAAAAGACCTCAACTGACTTAGTAATTGAGACTAAATGACACTTGGAGTGTCACGTATTGTGGTGGGCCTCTCCGTAGATGGGCCTCCATAGCAAATCACGATGGACACTCGTTTTTACTTCGACCACGATGATCTCTCGCATTTCCTGGTTGCTCCTCGTCGCACATGTCTATACCACCTTGCTTTCTCTTCACTCCCCTCGTTTTACCATTTCCTCCTCGGATGTGTCCCAGCTGCGCGCGGACACGTGTGTCACCCATCACACAACCGACCACACCTGACCCCTTCCAACAGTCTCTCCCTCACCCAAAAGCCAGAGCCATTGACCCTCGGTCCCTCCGACGTCCTGAAACTCACCTTCCAAGTCATTAACGGCGTCCAGCCCCACCAGACATTCCTCTGCTTCCATGTCCCCGTATCCGGCGAAGAAGGTATCCAGCCGCGTCATGTCATCTAGCAAGTTTGAGCTCGTACGTATCCAGCCCAGAAAGCGTGGTTTTAACTCATCTTTTTGCGCAGAGCATGGCTCGTCCACCTGCATCCCTCCCGCCCACGACCGACCGTCCGCTTACCGTCTCCCTCATCCCTGGCTCGTTTGTACACGACCCAGCAACATTCAACCTCTTTGATCTTTACGTCCCTGCGTTTGCTACACCTACTCCGCACCCCGACGAAGCAGCCTTCCATCCCAACCACCAATCGCTCATACCTTCCGCCCCGAGCAAAAAATTCCCCCCAAGGTTGTTTCCGTGTTTTTTTTTTTCCACTCTAGTACTCGCGCCGTGGCTCATATTGCTGGGTTTGGTATGCCGCTCTCTCCACTTTGACCACCATACAAACTCTGACGCGGTTCCAGTGGTTCCAGGTTGGTGTGCGCGTCCCGCATCCTCCGAGTCCCCTTCACCGTGCTCCTTGGTGCCTTTGAGGCGCTCCTCGTCTGGTACTGGGTGGATCTTAAGTTGGGCCAGGTGTTCCTACCTTGGCGCTTCCGACTGTCTTCGCAGGCAAGACGGCGCTCGCGACGACCGGCCAGTGGCGCACCGGAACTTGAAAACAGTAGAACCAGCCCGCTGTGCTTGGATAACCGGTCTAGGTCACCGAATACGAGGCAACTGGGCGTAAGCACCCAGGGAATCACTGCGGACTTTCAACCTCGTCCACTCCCTCTCCTCCACGACATCCAGATCCACACCTGATGTCAGCAAGCAAGAGCACGTCGAAGAACTATTGAGAAAGTCGCTTCTCTGGGAGGAACTTGTCAATATGCAGTTTCATGTGCCTTCAGCGCGATCGCGGTTGTCTGGGTGGGTCCTCAAACCCCACGTGCTTTGCGCCAACAACATTCTCTTGGCCAAGGACTCGAAATATTTCCTGGACTCGGATCATAGGTGTGCATCTCTGTTGCAAACGCGATGAGCTGTGCTGACATCAGGTGGTATGGTGCTAGTGTTTAATTCGGACGTGCATGCGGCCGATCCATCGTTGATCGACCTTGTGGGTGCTAACGATATTCCGTGCGATGCACTAATTGACGCGTTTGGCTATGGGAGCGATAGTGATCTCGACAAATGTGATGATCCTATACCTGCCTCGAAACCCGAGAGGTCCAAAGATCATGCAGCCTCAAACGACGATGACGAGTAGCGTTTCAACACCCACGTCATGTTTTTAGTCACTAATGTTGTTTAGGCTGTTGGATGATGGCTCTGTCAACTCGGACATATTCGTCATGAGCTCAGAACACCCGTCGACGGACAACAATGAACCATTTGCGGCACTCAAGGGCAGCTCACGGTCAGCAGGGAGCAGCGTGACGGTAGTGCAAGATGCGGCGGGGCACGCGACGTCCTCCTCGAGGAATCAGACAGTGATGCGTCTGCGATCCTTGGGAAGTCGTCAAGTCCTCGTCAAGGACACTACATCCAGACGTGAGTCGTTGCACTGGCACGTTGCAGGCGTTTTGCCGTTATCGTCTGAGTGTTGGTGTTAACGGTTTCGCGGTCGATGAAGGTGGTATGCGTTGCTCCACTATCTGTATACGGACCAGTGCAGCTTCTCGCCGCTCAGTTCGGTGACATCTGGGGCATCTACTTGAATTGTCGGCGAGCTCTCTCGATGAGCCGAGGTGTTCCGCCAAGTCGACGTATCGCCTGGCGTCCAAGGTCTGTATCGACTAGTTTGCATTCCTTGACGCCAGCTGAAGAGTGCTGTCGTTTCAGGTCGGGTTGGACAACCTCCGCGATGAGGCGTTTTCGTACATTCGGAGCAACCTCACAGAACACAACATTCTCAAGGAGCTCTCATGCAGCCTCGTCTTGATGTGCGCCTCCCTCTTGTTGATGGTTTACTTCGCTGACCCAACGGCGATTAGGCACCCAGAGTTACTCGAGATAACACTTGACGTGCTGTATACTAGTACCCATATCGGATCGGCGCCCGTCGTGGCCGAGTTCCCAACCCTCGCGCGGCGTATCGCGAACAAGGAGCTTCCACACGGTGCAGACATCATTATGCGGCTGTTGCTTGAAGGCATCACGGCCATCGCCATTGAAACGGGTGGGACCATTACTGGACGGTTGGGATGTGGAGCTGGGGGGACGGAACAGATGACAGATCGGACAAGCCGCTACCTGAAATTGAAGAGGATGGCCAAATCGTAATGCAACCCATATTTCAGCCAGTGGATGACGGGCTCGAGGACCCCGCCTTCACCCGCGCCAATACCATATTCGGGTTTCCACTGCCTGCGACGGCGACGCTTACTTTTCCTGAATGGAGAGGGTCATCCCTTTTCGCTACTACTAACTTCGCCACACTCGGTGCGTGTTCATTCTCTTTCGTGGAGGGACTCGTAAAGTCCCTCGTCGTCGAAGTTGGTGCGCTTGACTTGTCCCCTTCACAGTGACATTCAGTGGCTGATTATATTCGTAGGACACTCGTAGTGGCGGCCACGATACTCTTCCTCCTCGGCACTGCTTATGTCGGGATATATTGGCTGAACCTCGCAACCACACCGCACTCGCTCAGGCTCCTTCTCTATTCAACGCTGGTATGCAGACCTGCGTAGCACTGTATTAGAGTTATGCTCAATGCTATTCGTCAAAGATTTTATTCAAGTGAGTTCAATAGGATTTACGAAGGCCTGAGGTGCACTCTTATAGACGATGAGCTCTGGCGGCGTTACGCTGTGTTCGTGTACGACCAGGGGATTATTATATTCCCATGCGCAACCTGCTCATCACACGCGTCTGTGGGGCATTTTTGACCCAGTCTACACCACAGCTACAGGTTATATTGTCGGTTGTATGCGTGGGTTCGTAAATAATGGGTTGCGTTTGGCGTGTTCAAGTTCGTCTCTGGTGAATGGGTCACACGATATCTTCATTGACTCGGAATCGGAGCTGAGGGAGAAGCAGTCTGTGATGTCACGTTTGGTATAAAATAACTTGAGGTTGCGCTTGAGGGAAAGAAACTTGGAGATGCGACGGGTCCAGCATGACACGAGTGCAACACCAACAACTCGAAGGACAACGACCTGCGCATGTGCACGATGAAGACGGCGTTCAAACACGCTCTCCTGACAGGTCGATCAGGCTTTCTGCGAGCTTGTTCTTCAGGTCATCTACGAAAAATCGGTATTCGTGAAACGATGCATCTGACGGGATACCACCTCCACAAAGAACGGGTAAGACGGATCTCCGGAGCGGATATACGGAGGAACGGAACAGAAAGACGGTACTCGTGTTGTTTGCGACCATGTATGCGCCAGGCGCCTCGGATCGTAGTTGATAGAGATCAGGTGACGGGAATATTGCAATTCTTGCAGTTGGGGTGTAATCTAGACAAGGAAGTCTCTTGAGAAGGCACAGTTCCTCGGACTTCAACATTGCCCATAACTTACATGGCGTAGTCAGCAAAAGGATAGCAATCGGAATTAGGTCGCCAAAATCATGAACCTGAACCCTCTATCTTAGAGTTCCCAGGTCGAACGGGAAACACTGGAAAGTATGTTTCTGTGACAGGCTCACAAAGCAAAGTTCGTCCACTGGCATGTCTTGCTGTCGGGTCGATCACGCTTTCTGGGCAAACTAAGGCACGACGTGTGACGGACTGAGTGAAGACTCAGAAGACGCCAAAGTCAACCAGACGATCGCTGCCGTAAAGCTTCTTTGATCAGGAACCGTGCTATTTTCCGGCGCGGGCTCCTCTGCTGACACGAGGCCTGTGGCGGTGAGGGGCATTTCGTTCTCGTTGTCGACAAAGTCATACTAGTAAAGGAAAGAACGAGTTCATTGCACATCAGTCTTTTGACACTACTGATCGTCACTTGAGCCCACGAACGAGCGGTGTAAGCAAGCTATACAACAGCGTCAGTGGGCGTGATAGAAGGGAAAGAATGCACTTGCCGACCCTCACACTGAATATTCGATTTTGGGGCCGGAAGACCCCTTACACTCCAAAGCGTCCTTCGAAAAACCGGGGGGTTGTGTGTATGGACCTCCTTGCAAAACTTGTGCCATTCTTCTGGCCATTCATTCTTTACTTTATGTAGTGTCTTCTCCGTAGCTTCCTGAAGCGCTTTGAAATGTATGGCAGGGGTCAAGTCCAGATGGTGCACTACAGGTCGGAAATTTCCACTTGACCATTCTTCGATGGCTTGGATAACCTGTCAATCAGAGGACGTCATGGGCTTGTCGGTTTATTATCAGAGTTGCTGTTACATACCAACGCGACCGCCCGCGCAACGTCACCTATAGGGTAACCTCCTGGAGGTGCTTTGTCGAATTGGCTGGGACCTCCCTCCCCAAACAACTTTGCATAGAGAACCTGTACGAGGACTGTGTCCCCAATAGTGTCACTATGCTGAACTGGCTGCAGAACTGTTTGTTCTGGTCACTTGGCATGAAGATAAACGAAAGACGAACCGATGTAAAGTAGGGGTGGGTAGCTAATAGGTCCCTGGCTCGAAGGGCTGCAGGAGGTCCTGCACCCCGGTCTAGGATACGATACTCGATGAGTACTTGCAGTCGTGCGGTGTCCAGTGCGTGGTGGTCATTCCTTGTGCTGGGTAAGAAGTGGGAGTCCTCGAGGAGATGCCTCCAATCTGCACTTGGGGGTGCGAGTCCAAAGACAATATGCAAGAGCTGGCTCATGGCACTCATCTTCCTAGCTTCTGTCATGTCTATTCCCAGTGATCGTGGCACATTTCCTGTGATTTATCCATAATGTCGCTTGCCAGTATAAAATCGATGCTGCGACTGTCGGTCCAATAGGGAGTCTTCTTCACGTCCAGAATCGCAAAGAGCAGGAAAGTATTGGCGAAAGAATGCCGTATAAAGCTGCCGGACGATGCCAACGGTGAGAGCAATATTCAAATTCGCGGTGTGGAGTCGCAATCGCTGATTAAGTTCATCGCCATCCCAAGAATGAGAACCGGACATCTTGGGGACTGTGCGGCAAAAAATGTGGGTATCTTGTTGTGTTATGTCCTTTCTGAGGATTACCAAACAATTGGTGATAATCGGGCGGAGAATACCGAGGTAGAACATCAAGGAGGACGCGAGTGAGGGAGGTAAAAACCACAAGCATTCTTGTCGGGACTTCCCAGGTTGCTTCGCGGCGGGGTTACCGATCGCAAGATGACCATCAACCAGGAAAAGACCTCTACTTGTACCCGATGCACGACACCGGTCAAACTGCAAAGATGCAAATTGGAAGGCCCGTGGTGGGATCCCGCATGTGAGAACGACAGACGTCATGAAGAGTGAGAGTATGTGGTCGTTGTCTTGTAGCCACTGATATACCCGTTCCTCTTTGCCATCGAAGGAACAAAAGAGTAGCTTCTTCACAGTGCTTCGCTTTGCCTCAAGGAGCTTAGCGTTTTCTGGTTGACAAAATATGGATCGTTGGTCGCCAAGGTTGTCGGAGAACTGGGTAAGATCATGGAAATGAGAGATGACATCCGTCGCATCTTCGGGGAGCCACTTGAGAATCGAGCTTTCTACATCCGATATAATCCGCCGGGCTTCCTCTCCGATTTTGAATATATCGATGCGATGACTCTCTCCAACCGCATCGATCACCACAGTCATTCCATCGGCTTGAAACGCGAGCCCAATCCTGGAGCTTTCATTAAACGCCGTAGGGGAAGCATCATACCAGGTTGCTTTGAAGCGGTCGTACGGCGTAAAGTAGTCATAGCTGGGTGTTGTTCGTAGCCAGCGCTGTTTTTCGCGGTGGAGAACTCTGAGATTTGTGTAGTGTCAGTACATTTATGTAGTAAGGATGCGAATCCTTACTGAAGCACGTTCATTGCTGACCCATGTTGTCGATCCTCTAACCCTATAGTACCCTCCTCCTCCTCCTCCTCCTCCTGCTCCTCCTCCTCATCGTCGTCGTCGTCGTCGTCACTTCTATCATCGTCCTTGTTGTCACCGTTCAAGTTAAACACCTCAGCCAGTGTTTGGCCATTGGCAACCGTTTCGGATTCGGACGAAGACTCGGCCTGAGCATTGGTGCTGTACGGGACCGCCGTAATGTCATCGCCAAAAGAGACATACTTGGATTTTCCGTCAACCTCTAACCTTGCAGCGTGGGTTACGATAGTATGAAACCAGCACTGCATGATGGCACAGTCACGCGTCAGCGGGTTAGCCGCCTGAAAGTGCAAGTTTCCTTCGGGAGAAAACCTTAGCGACAGCAGGAAAAGGGAACTATCAGTTGGGCACTCCATCTTCCCTAGCACATGTATTTCTTGGCGGACAATGGTAACAAGAAGGTCGTGCAGGAATGGATGGTTTGAGAAGTAAACGTAGTGCTGTACTGGCCGTACGCCGCAACGAGATGGTCATAGAGTGCCCTAGTTGCCTGTTTTTGTTCGTTGGAACATTTGACGGAGAAGGATCCAAGACGTTTTAAGTGGGATTTGTCTTTCAATCGAGAGAAATGGTGAGTGCGCAGCATCATGCACAGAGTTTTGGTGCAGGAGGCTCGCCCGAGTGATCTTGAAACCTAGATCACATCAGGCTGCGATTTACTAAAGCACAGAAGAAACTTGAGGCACAGCAGAGACAAACAGATCCTCGAGTTCTGGCAGGCGTACCTTCTTCCGTCGGTACATAGCTAGCAAGCCTTCCATCACTATCGGACTCCCCAAGTCTGGCGGCTCAGCGTCGTTCATCCTATGTGGGTCAGCCACGTCTGATTGCTGTTGCAAAGTACGGGAAGCGACCTGTCCGTATGCGCCGTCTGTCACCCAAGATGAGTATGATTCACGCATCGACCGTGGGCATACTTTTATGTAGCGGTCAACGGATCTTGATCTCCTTTTTTACATAAACTCTTCCTCAACCCCTTGCGGCCTCACCCGCGGCTCCTGCGCCGTCGGCGTCTTTGCACGTAAGACTCCGCGAACGACACGGCTCGTTTGCCCTGGGCGAATCCCCAAAGGAATACGCATGTACGTCTACGTTCCATGGGCCGTGGCGGGACGTTCGGTTGGGCTGACCCGGTGCCTCTCTCTCTCTCGCTGTCGCTCGCTTGTTGCCTGCGTGGTACGGCGTGGCAACAACCGGGTACGTGGTCTTACCCTCGTTTGGGTGCGCGTTGACCAGGTCGTTGCTAGCCATTTTTGAGGACTGCGTGGCGGAGATCAGGTTGGATGGGAAGCTGGTTCGGTCGGTTGTGTGGGACACTGCGTGCGTCTTTCCCTTGCACGCGCACGCATACATGCTTCTCTTGCCGTGCGCCGGGTAGTGGACAGGAAAGTACGAGGTATGGACGAGCGAGGTCCCGTGGACATCACATTGACCATGGGCACCATCGCTTGTAGCGTCTACGACCGTTGTCGTATTCCAAGTCGCACGTCAGCCTGATCGCGTTTCTGCATCGTACTGAGACCCTTCGGTCCGAGACTATGTTCGAACGACGTGACACATGACAGCGGTGGCTGCACTATCATGTGCGGACGTTCGGACGTTCTTAAAATCCATTCCCCGGGTTGCAAGTCTATCAAGTGAGTCCCTAGTATTCCCGTCTATCGGGTCGCATGGTTGACGGTCTCTTCTTCTCCTTGCCTGCACCCCTTCGGTCACTAGGATGGGATATGGCGATGGCTGCATCCGCGACCCCTTCCAATGTCAAAGCGTTTCCAGGTTTATCCGACATCCTCGTCGTCCTGACCTCACCCACCGCGTGAGTCGTCAGAAGAATGGGGCTCGGGTCTGAGCTTTACTGATATTGCCTCGTTTCAGCATCCTCTTCAAGTTGTGGTGGACTCCGAGAATCTCATGGATTTGATGACATGTCAGAGAAACTCGAAATGTAACGGGCTGGGGCCCTAGAGTTTCGATACAGGTGAGTACATATATGTCGACATGTGATCCACGGATCTTGCTAACGTGCATGCCGTCCACACCACAGCCGAGCCGCTTACTGATGAAGAGCAAGAATTGAAGGAGCAGTATGCGGAGGCCAGGTTCCACGAGAGTCGGGGAGATTTCCAGCAGTTCATTCGTGCGCTAGAAAAACTACAATGCGTTATTCTCACCCTTGCCCTCTTCCCCCAGTCCTGGTCGCACGGTGCTGGCATTCGGATTGTAGCATAACCGAGCATGCGACCCATCGCGACCCAGACTCAGTGGGATGCGCATGCCCAACACGCCGCCTAGTGTACTTAGGTTGTCGTTCGCGCATGCATGTATACTTATACCCACTGCCAGTCTGCCAGGTCTACTGCGCTCACGTCGATCCGCTCCCGGCGAGATTTAGGAGGTCGATCCAGCCCCGTCTTCGCTCGCTTAAGCGAGTTCCCCGTCATTACCCTGGTTGCCGTCCAGCGCGCGCAAAGATGACAGAAACCGATCTACCTGCGTCTCGAAGTGCATGGGAATCTCCTTTTGAGCAATCCTGTGCCTTCAATTTTAGGCGAGTTTTCTGCTCCGTTACTTCCGGGCACCTCCTCGGCCTCATTTAGATTTGGTTACCACATAACTTTGAATGAAAAAGCAGTTGGTCGAAGGAGCAAGTGGCCCAGACCTCGCCAATTTGCGCATTCTAGGATTCAATTGGGTCTGCGATAAATGTTATCAACTTAAGTTTTGTTCCGTTCTGACTTTCATCTCAGACATGTCCAACGCTAATGTTCCTCGCGCATTCCCCTTCACTCCCCGTCCCGATGACGACGAAGTGCTATGGGCGGTGAAAGAGATCACCGAGGAATCTACGAGTCAATACAAGGTCGTCTGGGCCGGCTTAGATCCTGAGAGCGGAAAGCCTTGGGAACAGAGCTGGGTTGACAAATCAGACTGCACAGATTCGGCCGTGGCCCAATGGGAGGCGAAGAAGGGAAGAGTAGAGTCAAAAGACGTGGGTAGTAGGAATACGAAAAGTAAGTTTGGCATCGCGTTTCATTATTGTTATATTCCTGTCTGCGATCGTTAATGATATCCGTTGAAGGTATGGTCAGTAATTCCAGAAACGAGCAACAGGCCAGACCTGCTGAAAAGCGCAAGCGGCAGCGTGAAGACACTCAGGACGAAGACTGGCGCCCAGGCACTAATAAGAAATGCGCATCTCGAAACCCGCCTCGCACCCTGAATGCACATCGCCCACCGACCGTTCAGGTGTCTGCTATGAAAATTGGTCCACCCTGCGGTGCAAAGCGCACCGAACCGATCACTAATGAAGATTCGACCACATCCATGCAGAAATCATCGCAAGCGATATCCAAAGCCACATCTCCTGGGCAGTCCTCCAAGGCCACGACCTCCCTAATTAACCCTGTTCTCCTCCGCCACGAAGAAGAAGAGAGCTCTGGGGATGACCTCCATTGCTCCCAGGATGCGCCACCCATTTCCACTGCGATCGATTCTGATAAAAACGAAAGACAGAATGATACTTCTGGCGGCTCCAACCTGCCTCCACGCGTTCTAAAAAATCAAGAGATCCTGCTGACTTCCGAGTCAGCAGAGAGGAAGAGCGGTATTTCCCTTCTGGTAAATGTGATTGTTTCTGATCATTCTGATCGTCCACTTCTGATATAATCCTTCCAGACCTCTTCGAGTCACTCCGAGCTCCCATCGTCCGCATCACTCCTCCAGAAGATGAAAGAAATGAGAGAGCTACAGTTTGCAATTAGCAAGGCCTCGAATATTTCGTTGAAACTCGCTCTTGAGGTAATGAAATCTTCTTGTGGCGGCCTACTTTTCACATCGTTATTGCAGAGGGCTCCAACCCCTGGACCACACAACAACACAGAGGAAATCAAGTTACTTCAGTGTGAAATAAGTATAGCTTCAAGCACGACATTGAAACTTCTGCTGGAGGTGATGGAGATGCTCGGAAGGGAATACTAGTAGGTCGTGTCTTCTTCAGCCAATTTACAGTCCTTAATAACTTCTTTTCTCGCCCTAATTTGATTGCCATTTTGTAGATTTGTTCTGGTTATCGTCAAAAACGTTCTACGAGTACGTCGAACTAGACTTCAATGACTATGCTTACATTGCAATTGCGTTACAAGGCAGCTCTACTGATGCGCCGGATAGTCGAGACTCGTCGGCGAGTAGATATATGGGCGACAAATTGGCAGATTGGTCATGCCCAGGGATAGACCAATCTATCCCTGGGCATGACGATGCTACTCGAAATTTTGTGTCCGACGACCACGAGCACATGTCGATGACGTGGCTGCCCTTGTTCTGAAAGCTGTCGTCGGCCTCGAAAAAAGATCGCATAGACGCGTCTGTAGAACTCATCAGCGCTCTCGAACAGTTTCAGGCGCAATACGTCCCACAGGCCCGCTCGGACGGCTCGGACACTGAGGGCGGGGATGGTCTCGACGGTCTCAACTTGCAGGACGTGTCCTACTTGATACGGCCGCTCGTACGCGGTCTCGCGAGCCCCCGGGAGAGCAGCCGACTTGGGTTCAGCGTTGCCCTCATCGAGGTACGTCCCTCGACCCATCTGATCACCCGCTGTTCATCCCCCCTGCCGCAGCTGCTCTCCAGGATCGACACCGTCACCTGTGCGCAGGTCGCCAGTGCTACTGCAGAACTCGGTCCGAGGGCGGTTGCTGCTTGCCTCAGCGATGCACGTGGACAACCAGAAGACGAGTTTGGAAACCCGAGTTCCTTGGAGCTTCGAATTTGCCGAACCTGAACGAAATGAGCCGCGAAAATATCGAGTGAGACACAAGATCAGAGCCTTCGTCGGTGGAATCGCACTACTTGCGGAGTCCGGATGTCTCGAGACATTCTACTCCTGCTAAAGGAGCAAACGCGAACATCAAATCGATCCCAGAATATCCAGCTCTGTCTGATATCATGAGATAGAAATTACCTTCCTACGCTGCGTGGGTTCGTCACACTCGATGCTCGTGGGATAACGTTGAGAAACGCCCAAATAACGTTTCGCCCACACCCGACCCAACCGCAATCGACAGTATAAACGCAAATTTAAATGTCCTACAAACAACCATGATGTGGTTCAGTCAGACTCGTCCAAACAGTCAGATAATTCAACACTGACATGACGGTTAACATGAGGAAAATCTTGACAAACGATTGCGCATGTACAGGGCGCCACTGGTGATCTCGAACTCGGGCACAAACGGTGGGAAAATGCATTCGACAGTCGATAGAGACGATGGTGGTGCAGATGGTGAGGATGGAAGCGAAACGACCTGGTCGGATTTCTTCAAATTCAGGCCTGGGGCCCTGGTAGCGAATGTGTCAGATACTTGTAATTCAAATGTCCAGAATGTGTTAATAAAATAATAAAATGACGATTTACCTTTCGGCCCAGTGCTGCTCCGCGAGTCCAATACACGCCGCCAGCCATCGTTCCATCAAGGCGAGCAAAAACACAGCGAAGCAGGTGCCTGCCATCGCACCCGCACTACTCGGTACCCAGCCGAGAAACCACACTTTCTTTATCTCAGATGCAAGCGTCTTGAGGGCTGAAGGTTACTCACCCGTGTCACACATGGTAAAATGCACATAGGGTAACATGTTGCCAGCAGCGAGGTTCATAGGCACGTCCATCAACATATCCATGCCATTGGACTGAGAAAGCGTAGGAATAATCAAGGAACATAATGCAAGGACGGTCGTGATCATGGTTGTCTGGAACAAAGAGGCTAGCGTCTCTTTTTCCTACATTGTCGGAGAAAGGATTACCAAATGAAGCCACCTTACTAACCGCACACTGACTGGATGTAAACGACTCGATTTGCGGAACTATTTTGAAGGCCAGGGGAGACCGCTGTCAGGTAGTTACTGACTTGCAACAAGACAGCTGACCAGATCAAAATCACAGAGCGAATCTGTGAGGGAGGGCATGCATTCTGTTACACCTGATTCGGGAAAACAAAGGTCAGTGAGAACGCCGGTTTGTACCTACGGTTTATGGGGAGACATAATCAATGACGGGTGGCAACAGGCGCAACTGAGGATACATTGCACAGTCGAAGCCTGGCGTTCGCTGTACCTTAAAAGAGGAAGTTGCACACACCAAAATTCAAATTTCTTGTATGGTAATCCCTAGGAATCCAGGAATCCCGGGATGAGGCCCGTGATGTAGTAAGACACTGTGCCATTTCTGCAGAACCATGTTACCATTTTGCTGTGTCTGTGAGTCACCCCTCACATATGCACAGGAAACAATTGGGTGCATAGTGAGTCTACAGTGGACCTACTCCTGATCACAGGTGAAGGTCCATTGTAGATCCACTACAAATCACTGTAGTGGATCCACAACAACTCCCACTACAAACTACAGTAGCACAGGTTGTTGATGGTTTCATCAACCCACTGCAAATCACAGCAGTGGGCCCTCTCTCTGACCCATTGCAAATCAGAGCAATAAGCCCTCTCCAACCTGCTGCAAGTCACAGCAACAGGCCCTCTCCATGCATAATGAAGTTGATGGTTTCATCGACCCACTGCAAATCACAGCAGCAGGCCCTCTCTCTCTGACCCATTGCAAATCACAGCAACGAGCCCTCTCCGACCTGCTGCAAGTCACAGCAGCAGACCCTCTCCATGCATAATGAAGCTGATGGTTTCGTCGACCCACTGCAAATCACAGCAGCAGGCCCTCTCTCTCTGACCCATTGCAAATCACAGCAACAAGCCCTCTCCGACCTGCTGCAAGTCACAGCAACAGGCCCTCTCTGACCCGCTGCAAATCACAGCAACGGGCCCAACCCAACTAGTGCAAACCCAGCCGCGCATTTATGTTGATCGGTTTCAAACACCGCTCGGCAAAGAACAAAGGTATGATACCGCTGTTTCGGAAGCGTCTGAGTCCGAATTTGAAGGACCGATCGTCAACTGCAAAAAGCCGCCGGCGCATTTTACCGTTTTACCTAAATTTCCCCGGTTATAGATACATAGCTAGACTTCGATTTCTGATCCCAAAACAAACATTTTTGCTGGTTTCGGTTTCGATCCTTATCACGAGGTATGTGCTGGTTGTACTGACACAAGGCTCAAATGAAGGTACTATACCGTATACTCATACAATTGATTCATTAATAGTACATCTTCCCAGTCCACCCCGGCAGATCGCATCTGCAAATTAAAAGCACGTTCGTCTGGAGATAGCGACCAACACAGTCCACTCAGAATGACGGCGATAGACTGGAAGAGGTTCTGAATTGGTGTGGTGCAACCGAGCAAAATAGTATGGGTGAAAGGCGACAAGAAACTTGCTGTGGCAATCCGGGGCGAGGACAACTTGAACTTCAAGTTGAGACGAACTGCTACTGTAGTGGAACGTTAGAAGCCTGTGCTGTGCTTCGTTAGCGCAGCCATTCACTGAACACGCTCTGAGCGAGCACAACAGTCTCATAGCCAATTCGCGCATCGAGACCAGAGAAGTCGGCACAAGCTTCTGTGGCCAGGGGGCTAGTAGGATCACCACCACACCACGCATGCC
Source organism: Tylopilus plumbeoviolaceoides (assembly GCA_003316375.1). Taxonomy (NCBI): domain Eukaryota; kingdom Fungi; phylum Basidiomycota; class Agaricomycetes; order Boletales; family Boletaceae; genus Tylopilus; species Tylopilus plumbeoviolaceoides. The sequence goes on along the minus strand of QFES01012126.1, from coordinate 1,210 downwards.
ACCGCATCTCTAAAGTCCCATGCCGCGGTCGATTCTACTGCAAATTGAAAATTGCCGATTGGCACCACGCTGAGGATCGGATGTAGTTCTCAGAACTTAAACTCCGTCAGTGCCTAGAAAGGCTGCACGAAGGGAGCCTGCTGTTCCTAGATAAGCATCTCCATTATGAGAAACGGATTGCGATTTAGGGAAGGCACAAAGTCAGTCCTGTTCAATGTGTTACGATTGCTTACTGCCAGTGAGCGGAGACAGCGCAACGACTCGGAAATACGGCACGTGACATCCGGATCTGATTGCGTAGTACCTCAGCAACAGCATCGCCGACCGCCATGAACGTTTCTAAGCTCGCCATGACATCTGTCAAACAACTGTCTGCGCTCTTGACGCGTGGCTGTTCTGTGGCTAGCTCCGTGACGATGCCAGAGGCATGTAGTTGAATGATAAGTCGCCATTGGTCGCCATTTTTATATCGGTCCTCTCGGCGAGGTTGCAGGAACATCGGAAATCATTGATCTGGCCCAGTCCTCGTGCAAACAACTCACCAATTATTGCATACCTTTCAACTGCCGTCGATTCACCAAGAGTTTGGATATGGACGCATCTGCAACGGCAAGCATTGAAAGGCTCTTGACGCCAGAGCGGTGCTTTCCGTTTCAATTCGAAGCGAAGGGTGGTCTCCAACTGCGCGGGTCTACACTGATGACCAGAAAGACTTTGAACACAACATTCGAGGTACTTACAAATAGAACTGTCGGTTCCCTTCATGTCGGCCCGCCTTTTTCGTCGCTTTCGTTTGGATGCCAGTGCTTGGGCCCCCATTAACGAGGATTTTGACGAAGTATTTGGACCAGTCGCTCGCAATGGCGGGTAAATCAGCTCTGATGGCTGTCACGGATGGGATACATGGCACGCGGTGTGATGGGACCAAGCCACGTACATACTACACGCCGGTGAGGTCGACGTCAATCACTGCGGATGTCAGATTCTAGATGGATCTGAATACCGTGGAATTAGGTCGTGTACACAGAGTATTCACGGAATCGAGCTTTCTGATGTAGCACCTCTGATTTTCCTCCAAAAAGGTTTCCAAATCAGACTGTAAACCGAGACGTGGTTCCCTTGGTACCGCGACCCGACTTTGACTTCGCTATTGGCTACCTCCATGCGATTAGCCTCTGATTCATTACTTGATACATTACAGACCGTCTGA